>DWIY01000325.1:0-14395 GCA_018248615.1 Erynnis brizo brizo
CATATACAAAGCTGAGCTTACGGCTCACAAACAAGTGACACAGCAGGCACACAGTGTTAATACGTATACAGATATGTGTCAACCACATCTAAAAGCGCGTAGCAAACAGGCAGCGTATGGACTATACACATAAAATGACACAAAAATGTCAATAGCACTCTTTAGGTATGTTGATTTAGCTCATTTCGTAATGTTCTTAACATTTCCTGCAATAAACATTCACATTGAATTGGATACACACTTTTTTAGAGCAAAAGAAATCAAAATCAAAAATTTATTGTATGAATGTGGCATATATGGCGAATTTTAATGAGAGTTCTTCGACCCACATAATATATACATAAGAGGAACAGTGTAGACGATAATAGAGCCTGTGTCAGCATACGCGAAGCGAACACAAAGAGCATCTCATTTTCGGCAGCAAAGACAAAAGCGGTAATTACAACAGTTAACGGTTGAGCTCATATAACGAAGCTCGTGTGGGTTTGAACTTTGCTCTATGCTCTACGTCCATGAAATTATAGATCTAATAATACAAGAAACTATTAATTATTGCTTACTTTTCAAACTCTAAACGGGTATTTTTGTCACTGATGCATCTTTTACCACAGGGAATAGTGGTAAAATAGGCAATAGTTATTGTACTATTTAGAATTTATTTTATTTGTTGTACATACATACGCCACAGCAAATGCGTTCATACGAAAAAAATTGCAACACTATCTACGTCCAAATAAACATTCGATCGAATTAAATACGAGTATGACCTCGTGGCACTAGTTGAAAGATCACGCACTTGATAGTGTAACAAAACAAACCATTAAGTTGTGAATGTGCACAGCGACGGGTATAAGGTATAATAGACAGCAACGTACGCAGTAGCAGCGAGCTCTTTGCTACTATGTAGCTGGGGAGCCCAAGGGATTTTTGGATTTAATCAAACGCATAATATTGAGATACCTTGCACCCACCCTGTGGAGCACCTCTACCAACTGTGAGCGAATAGGGCAGCCCGTCAGAAAAGTAAAAAAAATCGATCATCAAATCGAGTATCGCCATGTGACGATTTTTTTTTACATTTTGAAAGGGTTCAGCCGTTTCCCCCAACTGAAACAAAAATAACCTCCTTTTTTGAAGTCGGTAAAAACATATTAACTTTCAGCATCATCTAGCTTTCGAATGAGTACACATTAAGCGTCGTGGGCTCCCCGACTACTCGTACTAGTACAGACGCATAATACATAGGTCATGTTCTCACGTAGTCGAGCCAAAGTGTTACTTACCGTCCGCATCCGTTGCTTTGTACGGCGCGCGCGAGCACCGACGGTGACCACCGTGACAAGTGGAAGCATCATTGCACGCCTTTACAAAAGTGGATCGCCTCTAAATGAAAATTCGGTCGAATATAATATGACTGGCGTTATTTTTAACTATAAGTAATAAATGCTCAATTTAATACGTGTCTGAAAGTAGATGGATTTCTTTATAACAAAAATTCACTAACTCTAAATAATTATCTTAAAGACCTACAGAATTTTAACGCTAAACAAATTTTAAAATTTATGAAGATTTTATTTTATTTTTAAGTTATAATACTTAAATAAGACAACACACCCCTTTTAATTGAGCCTTAAAGGTCCAACTCTATTATAATGTTAAAGCATTATAATAGAGGACATACTTTTTTTATTTTAAACTTTTTTGCTGAATTTAATAAGCGCAACCATGTAACAAACTCTCAGAGGGGCATGATCGAGGGAGGTTCACTTATGCTACGCTCATTCGAGTGCATGCATCGCATCGTTGCTTTGTCATCGAAATTTTCTCCCGAAACCCTTTCGTGAATTCCGCGAGCGGATAGCACTAAACCGCAGCGAGCTTTGCGAGAACGTATTGAATAACACTGTAGCGCTTCAGGCTAATACTGTCACATTATTGGAGAATTAAGATAATAGGATTATTTTCCACTGACGACCTATCAGCATAGCATGACCGCTATTGAATTATTCATTGAGTTCAGGGAGCTTAGCGAGTATTTCAAGATCTCACTCTCGGTCAGTCGTATTACCATAAAACTTGGTAAAATATATTCGACTTATTTTTTTTCGGTTCTTTAAGATGTCTAGATCTTTTTATGTCGGATTAATAATCGGGGTAAGTTGGGCAAGTATGGTTTAAGAGCATTTAATATAAAAGGTATCGCCTTACATGTGAATAAATTTTCAATTTTGTGAAACGTACAGCATTTCAAAATGAAGGTATTTATTTTGCTGTGTACATTCAGGGGTCAACTGGCTTGTACTCGTATATCGCAACTGTTTCGATGCGATTTGTACCAATAAAACTGGAAAGCCGCTAACAGCATGGTGCGGACTTACCTTCACCACGCGTTGATCGCGCTTGCGGGGAAAATAGGGAACATTTCACGTCACTATCGATATGCAGCTTTGAAAGCTTGCGTGTGCTTTATAAAATGGACTTTTTTTTTCGGAGGGCAATTTTTAAGGTTTTGAATAGCGTAGTGAAAATCATAAAAATTGTATGGAATTTCTAAAAACAAAACTTGTGAAAACTATAAAAATAAATGTTTCGAGCACAGATATAGATGTAAATATGTAGATCACGCAAATGTAAGTAGCTGTACTCCCCGTGTCAAAACACCGTAGGTACAATTTAAGTCGTTTGACACCTCTCTTTCAAAATACACCATCAGTGACAAATAAGCTCGTTAAAATAAATTTACGATGCACGAACCCCTTTACCTAGATCATGCTGTTCATTTATTACACGAAACATTAAACTGTATTATTAACATAGTGATACTTACATAATTCACTTGCAAGACTCGATTCAGCGGTAATCGAATTCATTATAGGTAGTTAGTTATAATATCACTGGTTAACTACGAGCATTTGTTACTTGCAACTATTGACAGAGTCCTTTTTCTTAAGATTATAGACGTTTCTTCATCATCAAAACGCTTTTATTAATCCAATTATAAGGTTAAGACTCCCTGCAAAGATTAAACTTTTTTGTAAAATACCATTCAGACTTCGAGCAATGCAATTACAGAACATGACAAAGCTTGTTAGTAAAGAACGATTACAATATAACGATTATTCTTTATTGATTTAAAGTATAAATACTTTATCGTATCTTCATTCAAAGTAGTGATCCTATCACTGCTTCGCTGGGATATTCATTCAGTCTCACACCAAATTTATGTTGTCATTCTATGACGAATTTTAGAAAAAACGAGTAAAAGTACGCGGGACTCTACCGCACTTGTCTATGCCGTAACTAAATGAATCAAACAAGGAATAAATCGGGAATCCGAACAAGACCCGATCGTGCTACAAGAAAATAACAAAGGATAGTGTCGGTGTCAGGTGGTTCGTTCGCGTGACCACGAGCGAGCGGGATTCCTCTTCACTCATTTAGAAGATCACCTTACTCCGACATTCCTGGTACTCACTGCTGGGATTTTATTAGAACTTTGACTCGAACCATTACATCCTCACCTAGACTTTATTTGCTTTTTATTTGCTCTCCCATTGCGAACGTTTCACAGAAGTCGACCATGTTATGTACAAATCCCACTAAAAGACGAGAGGAACTTTAAAATTAATTATCATATGACTTACCTTCTTCAGGCTTAAAATAATTGATAATATAATGCAATAAATTAAGCATAAAACTTAAAAACAAATTAGTTACATTTTAGTTTCTTAATACATGGTCTCGACAATAAAATAAAATTAAGCACGCACGAAGGCTCTATGACAATACCCGGCGCTTAATTTGGAGTTATCGTAACAAGATGATAATTCGGGGTCGCACAAATTCATCGTCCGGTTGGCTTCACCGGGTTACGCAAGCCGAGCAAACTGTTGGTCCAACGTGTATTGCTGTCTTAATATGAAATCATTTTTTAATGATTATTTTCATTATTATTATACCTAATGAATTTCATTCAAAAGTCAGAATTTATTAAGGTAACATTGTGAATCGTCATAAAATTTTTGAATTTATTTATTTTATGTACTTATGTTATTTTTCTTTTAATGCTGTGTTTGTATCTTTGATTATTTATTTATGTATATTATATACTTCGTTTTTCTTCTTCTTTCTATATTATTATGTCGAAAAAATATTTCGCCTGAACTACTATTTCAAAGGAAAAGGTTATAATCTTTACGTTGTGGTCAAAATTAGCTCAGTCAGCTCCCTCAGTTTTTGTATTCTTTCGTTTTCATGGTTCCCAAAATTAAGAAAAATAAAAAGCTGGGATTGGGATATCATTGACTCTAATATAAAAACCAATATCACTTACATCACTAGCGTGTAACACGTAACCGGCCCCCAATGGTGGTCGTAGATCATAATCCAGATAGCGCACCAGCTATGGCAAGCCTTCAGCGCTCGTAGGCCGAGAGGCGCACGACTGCTGTCGAAAGTGAATTGTCGTGCGCGCAACCGACATGTCGCCCCAACATTAGTATTTGTGTGCCGGCGTGACTAAACTTTCGCGCAATCGGACATTAAGAAGGCAATCATGAATGACCTTATGATTCCAGACGACTCCGACTAAATGCCAACGGTTTAGGTTTTAATAGCTACAGGATTTATTTGCTCGTTTATTGTTCCGTTTATACCTAGTAGTACAAGTATTTACCCTCATATGTGATGAACTTTTGAACTTTTCCAGTAGGTACCTACCTATACGAGTCGGGCTTAGTGAAGATCCAAAATTTAATATTAGGTCAACGTTTTAGTTGCTTTTTGAAGTAAGCCAATCGTATATTTGATTGTAATTTCGGTAAAAGTCAAGTGATGAATACATATTATTATCGATTGCGGACATCTTAATATCTGTGAAAAATATCGGAGCACGGGTCAAGTGCAATATTTACACTATCAATTGTGTCATCGGCGTCGCCCAAGCGATGTTTTCACCCGCGGCCCGCCGTGTTACCTTTCGAAAGCGTTGACTCATAAACAAAGCGACCTATGAACTTAATAACAATGTGAGGCGGGCGGCGGGCGGCGGGCGTGCGAAACGGGAGATGCACCGCGACTTGCCATAATTCTTTTGGGCCCATCGAGCGTCTCTAGCGACATGGCGTGCTATTATTTAACACCGATGCCGAATCGAATAGCAAAAACCGCTCGTGGCCGACCGAACCGATCTCGCACCGCGATTAGAGCATTTACAGGTTTCATTGTCATAATTCTAACGCAAATCTGATTGTTTCACTTCCATTCAAGAAAAATATTATGAGAATGTATCTTCCACTTTTATCAACGAGATATTTTTGGGTTCTCTTTGGATTCTTTGGGTTCTTATTCGAAGTCTTACGGCGCTTTTGATACACGTTCGCTTTTCGTTTTGTTTTAATGAGGCAAGGTCAGTGGCAATAGACAAATTGTTGCTGTTATCTGATATGGTAGAATTCGTGACTCAACAGATTGCCTCGTAATTTTGTGCCTACTATTGACATTTAAAAGACCTTGTTCTAGTATTGTTTTAACCTTTTTATAGTGCCTGTACAAGCTAAATTCAAGAAAACAAAGTTAGATAACATCTTCCACGATGGAATAGACGCTAGGATTAAACAACCTAGAATAATAATGTGAATATTCCTTTGAATATAATTAATGTTATGAAACTCTGTACCAGATTGTATTGAATATATCTAACATAAATATTGAGTTAAAAATTTCAAAGTTTTTCGTTGCCCCGATCCATATTTCGTCTCCAATCAGATGCACTTTGAGCGGGAAATCGTTGCAATACCTCGCGTTCCGTACATTGTGTAACAACATTCATGCGGCGCTTCCAAAAGGGTATGTCGTGGTGTTTGTTCACCACGACGTACACGAATGCTCTTTGATATTCTGTGACGTGACTTTATCTCTATGTACCAATTATACATAAACTCCACATCCTTGTTTAAAAACCTAACCTGTCATTATTAATTTACCTCTTAATAATATAAATTGAAAATGTAAAAGTATTGACAAATTTCTTACCAATACTAACAAAGCAGTTTCCCACCGTCTAGCAGACAGAATAAAAAGTGGTTATAATAGGAACAAAACGCTTCCTAAATTAAATAAACACGCACAGCTACGCCCTGTCGAGTTTGGTATAATTCGATAATTTACAAGTGAGTATCCAGCGGGCGTCTTGGGCTTGTAAACAGAATTCTCATGAAATTCGGCGGCAGCCGACGATCATATCTGAGGCACGCTATCCATCACAGCGCTAGTCACGCAACGAAGGAGATCACTAATTATTTCTCCTAAATGGGGACAATTTGTCATTAAATATAAAACATCAGCGATAAACATGCGGTCCATCGATACCTGAACCGTTTAAATGAGCCGTAGGAATTTACACAAGATCCTCTTGCTTTCTTTTATAGCAATACGAGTATCTCAGTAACAGGTGCTTTATATCATCGACCTGCACCTTGTTATTGAAACTGACAAGCGGTCACAGCAGCATTAGCGATCGTTGCGCTCGAAATGAATAAATTAAGATAAAAGGAACGGAACGATTCTCCACCTCAATTACGGCAACCCACACAATGATTAGACGTTTCACTAGGTGTGCTGGAGCTCTATCACGGCACGACTTGAGTTATTAAGTGTTAGCTTTGTTATGAATACATTCAACATGACGTGGATTAATGGAATGAAAGCCCGTGACTTTTTAAATTTGATGGCGTTCATTTCTTGTCAACATTCAAACTCCCGGATTAAGTGCAGTCATTTATTTAATCAGGGTAGTCTTCACCACCAAATGCATAATATAAGAACCTTACCTACAGTATTTAAAGTATTCGGCGGTATTTATATAAGCCTTAATAACTATAAACCAAAAGGCTGACTTTTATCTGTGAGGGGTTTTGTGAGCCTGGTCCCAAAAAGATTATTTTGGTAAAAATAAAATTGTCATCATCCCCACAGCACGGCATCGCCACAGAACGTAGGTAATCTTTATTTGGTAATTTTAGTATTTACACCTACACGCCACTACTTAATATGTTCGCATCACATTTAGAATGCGAAATGATTTGTTAAGAAATCAAACACAGAATAGCTCTTATTTTTATAGCTCCAGTCCGCAAATAATAAAGACTAGTTGTTCGTTATCTCGACCAGAAAGGCGACCTTCAACTTTGCCTGAGCGGAATATAGAGTAGCGCAATAACAAGAGACACTCGGAGGTAAACGTCGGACGTTTTCGTATGCAAAAAGCGTTAAGTGTTAGCCGACGCGGTTGTACGGGCCGAACATTAAACAAGAGCTTGCGAGCTGAAATAGAAATGTGTTGTTTGAGTAGGGTTCTTTCGCGAACGCAATTGTAGTCGAACGTGTCTTGTTACCGAAAGCGCTATGCAAATCTCAGGAACCGATGTTACTAGAAAATTGCTATCGTTAGTGACGGCAGACATTGTACACTCATTGTCCCCAAAATAATCCTCTTCCGTCCACGTCGCGACGCCGCGGCGTGGTGGACGTACGAAATATTATAGAAAACATAATAAAGAAACAACTGCACAAGATTTTCACAATGGAAGACGTTACACAAAGGTGAACAATGGCCATCAGGTCGTCTGCGACAGAAATGCTTCATGTGTGTAGGCACTGTAGAAAATTAAACGACTGCATTTTCAGTGTAATGAAAGAATCTCACTCTACATTTTCTGCATATTAAAAATTTTATTACAGCAAACTTTTTATATTTTAAAATTAAGCGGATATTACAAAACGAAAAAGTTTTTTATATGAAATAAAAATGTTAGAATTATTTAGCTTTTAGCAAAATGGTTTTTAAAGTGACCCATCGAAATCAGCTAGCGAGTCGGCTTACAGACTTAGTGCAACTTTAAATGAGGACTAGGTAAATTAAGCCTTCACTCACCAATCTGAACCAACGGCTGGTACAGAAAATAGATGTTGGAAACCTTTGTGAGCGAAACATATTAAATATTCACAAAAAACCTAGCATACATATCATACAGCAAAAGTTGATTTTGGACGAATTGTAATCCAACCCTCAACACTTACGGTATTGATGTCTGTGATGTACCTACTTAAGTACGAAGCGCGGACGGGTAAATTGAAATGCGGAACGGTAAGCGCGCATCCAGACATTAGTGACGCACGTCAGTGGTAGTGCTCGCGAAAAACAATAAACCGGAGGAACCGGCAATCTTCGGCCGGTACCGGCAGTCGCACGAACAACCCGCCGTAATTTTAAAGTGAAAGACGCCCCTAAACGCTTAGAATACAAATGATTCGGAAAGTAATTTCTAGTTCCACCTTTTACGTAGATACTTTGGAAACCAAAGTACTAGGAACAGTTGGTACTTACCTACCTACTGGTCTTAACCGAGGAGGACGTTGTTTAAAAGTTGTAGCGTAAATTCAAAGATATTCTTATTATGGAATTTAATTTAAATTTTGTGTTTTTCATACAATAATGTCAAAAAAAAGGGTGGTGGTAAGGTAATATTTTTTACACTTTGTAAACCTACTTCGGTAAAGCTGCGCGACATCTAGGTAGTACTACTATTATACTAAGAGAACTTTCTTGCAACGAAGTAGGCTACTAAGTTTAAGGAGTGGACTAACACGAAAATTCTAATTCCTACGTGAACTAAAACTTACAAACTGCTCTACCCAATTCAAAGTTCCACGATAGCCTTGTACCTTCCCGTTACTCTTAGTTTTTTTTTTACCTCGCTGCACGACCTTTCGCAAAAATGCGCATTATCTACACGTAGAGTCGATCGAAATTACTACCTTGATATGCTTCTCTTTTAAGGATCCCTACCTCGAAAGGGAAATAATATCTCGTAAATCAAAAAAAAAGATAAAACAAAACTGACAGAAATGAAATAAATTAAAGAACGCAAAACAAACATTTAAGACTATAAAATGGTGAAGAGTGAAGAATAAGAAATATAGGTACTTAAATAGACTTAAATAATAACGGAATAATATCGCTGGTCTAAATACCGCTGGTAATAAAGGAAGACAAACTAAATGATGGGAAGATGATTTTAAGCAAGACCGTGGCCCAGAGTCATCCAGAGTGAACGCAGGGCAAGAAACAGAGAGCCGTGGAATCTGTAGAGGAGACCTTTGTCTTTTGTTTGGAGAATTGGCAATTATGATGGTAATTTATGGCTTATTTTATTTTTACATCGAAAGTGAATAAGAAATATAGGATATCCTATTTGCAGTTGGTGCAATCATCGCTTAGCGCCGAACGGAAAAGTCAAGTTTCTCATTTACCCTTGTTGCACAATTCCAACTTGCATTTGGTCGGTTTTTTTAAAGTACGCATCGATTGCGACAGCTTACAGGGCGATTTGAAGAGCGCATAATCATTGAACGAGCTATCTGTCAAACCTCGACAACTATTCATGTTAATTCGATGATTACTTTGTGTAGCTCTGTCTTATACAAGCTGGCATAGTGGACGTAAAATTTTATTGCGGCCATCGATTGTTCCTGTTATACATTAATATTGCTCGTGTAATTGCTATTGACTAGGTATTTATTGAACGCGATTGAACGTTAACTGCAATAGTAGTAAATTTAGATATTATGCTCCAGTCAGACCATAAGGAAACTCGGAAATTGAAATAGGTGGCCATGGTCATAATGCATCTAAGCTCTGATTAGGAATTGGATTGCTATATTGATATACTATTATAATAATTTTACTTTTGAATATAATGCTAGTTGGTTTATTTATTATTAAAGGTATTGGGACCCAATTGATGGAAAGCTATTCGTAAGAAACAAATAAAATGTTAGTCTACTCGTATCTGTCACACTCAGCATAACTTCCGATATCAATCCGCTATAAATATTATCCACAGAACAAAGGCAACTCAAGCGCGAGAATGGCGAATGCTGCCATAAATTTAATAATTAATTTTATTATCTGAGCCTTAGCTTGCATGTCGACTTAAGCGAGATTTGCGATGCAAAGCTACCGCCCGCCGCCGCCATCTGCCTTATCATTAAACGTTCACGATCCTTTGGCCGCGTCCCGTAATGCGCTGTAATTGTTTGGGAATAAAAGAAACCCAACTGAAAGGGTTCGACGCAGAACACGGGGCACCCCAGTCAAAAGCCATCATTGTAATAGAGTTTTCTTCCTCGGTCACCGGCCGTTTATAAAAGCTAACTTATTTTCAAAGAAAAGTAATGAGAATCTAACTTAGCGGAAAATGGTGGGCGAGCCGCGCGGCTGTCTGTAAGCGGCGTTGTAGGAAAAATATTTTTTATATTTTTAGCAACGAGAGCCCACAGAGTTCTTGAGCTCGCGCTCTTACAAAGGATTTCAGCCGTCTCTGTCGCCTTGCTCCTTATTATGAGCTTAATGCGGAATAGCAACGACTTTAATAGAACTTTATACAAACCGGGTTAGAGCCGTTAGGGGCTTAAAGAAAATTATGCTTTGCGACTCATAATTAACATGTAATATAAATTTAATGCATTAAAATCATTTGAGACATGTTTTTATAAACAAATGTGTAGAAAATTCGATGTAGCCTTAACAGTGGTATCATGTTGCTTTCCTGAATATGTTTAAATATGTAGTAGGTAATAAACTACACATAAGTGTGTCTATCGGTCTATTGATAAAAGGATGGATGGATGTACGGATCTACGTATACCTATGATATGAGAGCATAATAATATGTAATAGAAATAAAACGAATATAATTAAGCATTTTGACAGTCGACTTGCTAACTTTAGAATAGTAACGCGAATTAAGTAGCACAAAGTTATCGGCGTCTGAATTCGAAATTGCTGCTTGAATTGCAAAAACTTGGCCAAGAGAGTCTGTAAAGAGGGATGTGCATACATTGAGCGCATCTGCACAAAAAGGCACAATCTCTGCGAGATAGGATAACAAGATAACAAGCGTGGAGCGGCCAAGTAAGGCTGCGATAACACTAGGTATACCACTAGAGTACACATGAATATCACAGCAGTGCTATTTTTATGATTAAGTATACCTTTCAAAGTATAGGTACCAGACTTGTGACTACAAGTACAACCCCCATTTGCCTCAGATGGACACAGGCATCACACCCCGCAGGTGAACCCTAGGGCTTATTCTACGACGTTGCTTCAGTGTGTATTTACGGAGATTCGGGCTAGTTGGCAATCGGTGTCCTCCCGTACGACCGCCGACAATGTTTAACAACTGCAATCTATCAATGGAGACCGGGACCGACGGTTTCCGCTCACAGCTTCCGGTTTCCGGCGGAAAGCTTCACATTATTGCTGAAGTACAGTAGGTACCCATGCTAGGAATGTAATTCGCCGTAAGCAATCTAATACTACCAAATAGGTGTGAGTAGTCACAGCACACACCGCCTCAATCTAAAGGTTTCTACTAGGTACCTATAAATATAGCTAAACTCACTTCGTCACTAGTAACAAAACTGAAAGCGTTTTGTTTGAATTGGCCAGTCTCAACTCTCAATCTGCTGAGGGGCTCTAGCACCTTTTGTTCAACGAGTGTCCCGTGTGATACGTACCTGAAGTTCCCATCTCCACATCTTACAAGAGCCTACGAAGATTAGCCGCATCCGGAAGATTAGGCCAGACTTCTATGATAAGTGACACGACTTCTTTCAAGAATTTTAATACAAAAAAAATCGATCACAATGAAGAACCCAGTCTAGAGCTAGAGTTCCCAGTGCGCACAAAACCTTACACTGATAAAAACGAGATATGGAGCCTACGCGCGGGCGTGTACCTTGTTTACTTAAACGAGGGCCACATTAAGTGCCTCCGAAGTGGACTCCTCACATCTCTTGTATATTCTTACCCCTTGTACTCGTTTGTACCTATTATGTTATGATAGAGCGAGAAGGACGATTACAGTAAGTACCTACTGTTAGTACTGTCTACCCATTCAATATAGGTACCCAATTCTAAAATAATAATCAAGAATTCATGGACAAGTGGACAAATTTGTATGTTTTGATTGGGATTTTTCCTGAGAAATTCAGTGTCAATTAATTTATGTTATCAGAAAATAAATTTAAAAAATTGCTTTGCAACAACCTACAGATACCTACATTAAATCTTATTCATCGACATAAATTTAATGTTAACAGTTGCCAAGTCACGATCTAACGTAACATCAATTACATACTCGTACTTACCTTTAAACTTACAAACACGTACAAAATTCATGTAAATTATACTGATAAAAATCTTGACCCTCCTCTAAGAATACTAAATAGTGATAGGACATACAAAACTCACAATTAATTTGTGTTTAGGTATAAGGTAACATGCAATCAAACTACCTAATAATTGCTTAAAATCTATAATCGAAGTACCTACACTATTTAAGGCATCATCCAGTTATAAAATCAAGGAAGTGGGATTAAGTTCAAACCCCGGTCGTCACTATGGTATTCCAGTGGAGTTTCCAAATGTTTATCTATTGTTATCGGTACGCAGCGATCGTGTCATTACACACGTACTCGGCCCACGGTCGCGCGTTTGATGCTGAGATCTTTGTCATAAAATACAACCATCTATGCCTAATGTTTATTGTACTGCCAATGGTATATTTGAGGAGCTTTCAGCTACGGAATACAAGAACAACCCGTGGTTAAGCTTCATTTAGCTTAAATCGTAATAATATCACTCGGATCATATCGATCGTACACGATCAAATAATTCAAATATAAAGTTAAAAGTAAAATTTACTATTTAAAAGGCGTTTTAGTAGAAAATAAGCAAACAATAAAACTAAAATTCCGATTCCAAGTCCGAATAAAAAGCCTTTTTTATTTAATTCAGTTATTTATAAACATTTTTTGTATGTGCTTACAATGTTTGCATATCTTAAAATATAGATTGGTATCCAAATATACCTAAATTGATCTAAATAATTTGTAACAATTTTATATCTATATTTGTGTAAACAAACGTTTTGCCTTTGCCTTAAAATAAAAGTTTTGAATACATAATTGCATAGGTGTACATAATTTAAGTACAAAAAATTTAAGCAATCGGTCGTTAATTTTCTTAAGACGATGTCAACTGCGAGTAGCAAAGGGGTAACACAAGAACACATCGGGTAATTTGAGATTAAGCGCCGATCAAAGGCTTTCTTAACGCCCCATTGGACGCCCAAGTAACGTAAGTAACGCAACACACCGCGTGTCTCCCGTAATAAGCCTTTAGAGTGCCGCGTGCAAGCATTCAATTTGCAATTATTAAAGAGAAAACACAAGCATTTTCTTTTAATTTTAGAAAAGCAGGCAAACGCTCAGACGGACCACATAATGGTTAGTGGTCACCGTCGTCATATATTATGATTTTACCTTTACATTATTTACATTACTCTTTTATCAATGCCCAAATTTCTCAACTTGTGTTTTCCAGCTTTTTTAAATATGCAACCTTAAAATACGTTAAAAAATCTGACAACCCCCCCTCCCCCCAAGACCTGATACATTCTGTCCTCTATTAGCCTCTAGGTGACTTAAAATACGCTGACGTAAAAGCTATAATAAGTAGTCGAAATAGCTAGCGGATCCCGAGCGTCTAAAAAATATTTAATTACCTAGCACTAGTGTTGTACAGGTTGTCCCGTAATCAGTGGACTAACGGAACACTTGTAATAGGGGGGGGCCATTACCTATCAAAATCACTAAATTTTATCGTTCTAAACCAATAGGTCTAGGACGATAAAATTTCACGATAAAATATCAAAAAAATCTTCTACTTTATATAAACGCATATTATAACGCTTTATATAAACGCTTCTATTTTATATTTTACACATTGAATATTTTTAATGATCTTTACGAGGTCTTTATTCCAGTAGATTTCTTGATGCTGTGTTTGAATATAATAAAATCGTGTTTTTATAGAGGGACTGTTATGCTCGCCCCCGCTTCAGAAATGGATTGATACTGTAGATACTGTTTGGTTGCCAAGATACTCTTTTTACCTACCTATTTTCTTACCTTCCAAATAGAAAGATCGCTTATTAATTTCCAGCGTAAGTTCATAACTTGCACCGTACCAGCATCACCGCGTTGCCTGCCCACTGGCGCGACAATCTGATGCCCGCGTGAGAACTTACGCGTACAGTCACGAAAAAATGTGCGATGACTCAATTCGGTGTGAACTCGGCTATACCCTATCTTGTCACAGAAGAGTAGTTGTTGGAACGAACAATCCGTGACATTTTATTAAACGTCTCGCGGTTTTTGTTAATAAGTACGAGTGGGTAAGCTTTATATTTTAATACGTTTTTATTAGCTTCAGACGTATGTATGTTAGTATGTTAGTATGTAACGGAATCTTTGAACATGATTT
>DWIY01000326.1:0-14386 GCA_018248615.1 Erynnis brizo brizo
AGTGTGTACCCTTACTTTGCCTATACTTTATAATGCTTTCTCTCACTCTTACTTAGGAGTAAACTCCAGTCGTGCCTCGGAGCTGACACACACAATTTTTTTTATAATATTTATAATAAATATTGTGTAATATTTTAGTATCTAAATAATGATTAAATTTAATCATTACAATTTCGTGGTAAATCATTAAACCCCATAAACGTAGTTGGCAGTTAAAACTATTGTGGCTCGGTAATTCGTTATTGGCGTGTTATATAGCACAGCCTTATTAGTGCCAATCGATAAGCGAAACCATCAATCAATGTAATGGGCTGTAAAGTTTACCAAACATGGCAGCGAATGTATTATGGATTGTAAACTATTGTTATCTGTGACAATAACATCTACGCGATATACATGCTAATTTTATTGCTACACTCTACTAATACCGCATACTAAGTCATTTTTGTTTTAGATTTTCAAGTTCCGTAAATTCCGATGATTTTTGCTACCGGTGTTAAGTGGTCACTGCAGTTCATGGACACCTACATCCAACCTCAAAGAGAGACGAAATCCGATCTGACGTTGTTAGTCCCCAAATCCCCATGAGAAACAAAGCACTCCGCTTTTCATGGGGACTAAAATGTTTGCTTCAAATAAAGTATACCCGCCAACCATACCTCCCCAGCCGAAACACAAGACATGAAGAACACGCCGCTTTACGAGTTAAGGTAGTAGATAATAAGTAGTAGATAATAAATGTACAAATTGTAATGCAGTCAATGCAGACGGTATATAAAGTTGATGATAACTCTCGATAAACATTAAATCTCTACTTTGTTTTAAAGTGTAACACTTCCGTATCGTTAACGAGGATAGTTTGTGCGCATCGCAAGCGACGCCATTAAGCGCAGGTGCTACCCGATCCATGCACTCATTTACACGCCGAAATAAAAAATGTTAAATGTTATGCTATTGGTCGGTGGACGTGCAGTTTAAACAGTTTATTAAAATCATTTTACTCGGCATGGATCCTATAAATATCCTAACATGGATCCCATACTATTCCATATAGGCTTTATCACACCGATTACCTAGTACCAAATTATCATTTCAGTCCATTCGCTCTCTCTTAATTTGTCTAACCATGAAGTGAAAGATTTTTTCTTACTTTATTGGAAAGATGTTGGAGAGAACACATAATAAGGATAGAAGAAAGTAAGTTTAAAGGGAGTTTAAGAGTGAATATAATTGCCCATACCTAAGGTAGTACCTAAGGTAGTATGTAATTGACATTAGATAGACTGCTCAAGTGCTCATGATGATCGGGCTCAGCGGTTTGGGAGAGGCCTATATCCAGCAGTAGACTGAAACAATATTCTTAGTTCTTATGGTGTAGAAATAATAACCTTGATCAGAACAAAGGATCTATCTAAGTTCAGAAATTAGAGCATTGTCTTTTGGCCTACGTGTAGTTGTCTAAGACTTCTGTATACTATTTTAACTTTAAGTAGCATAATGATGGAGAATAGTTTCGTAGCAGTACCTAAAAATTTTACCGTTTCAAGAAATTTCATAAATCGGGAACGTGTGCTACTCACATAATTATAATTAAAAGGTACCTAGCGCATTTTTCAGGTGGAATTCAAAAACGCCACCAAAAGAAGAAGTGACAAAATAATTATGAACAGTGAGAACAGTGCTTCACGTCACACGCTGCCGGCTAAAGTGAAATTATACCGCGTATGCATGTAGGGCCACTTTGCTCCGGAAATATTATTATGCTCTTTCTCAAAATTCAAAATTTAAAATCTATTGTTCATTGTCAGGTACAAGTTGTGCACCTTAAACGTGAAATGTGGTGAAAGCTAGCCGAGCTTGATTTATTTTGCAATGATGTGTGTAGAACATAAATAAATTTCAGGACTATGTACAGAACTTGGCACCAATATAATACACAATTCTTTTATCGGCGAATGTTGTTACAATTTCGACGACTTTTCATTTTTGTTCACTTTTAAAATGTGCTCTGTGCCACATTGTGGTATGATTTGACTAAATCAATTAATTCAGTTAATATAAGTTTGCGGCAATCGAAAATACTCGTAAGAACATAATATGTATCAAAAACTATTTACGGTTTAGATTTTAAATTTTACTGGACTCGATTTTAAAATATAAATGAACACGGAAAAATAAATTCCTCAAAAAAGTAGTGGCAAAATTCTAAACAAACGTACTCTGCTGCCGCCGACAACAGTTAAAATTAAATTACGCCCCGTGCCGTGTGCATACCGGGGCCACTTTGTTCCGGAAATATGCTCCGGCACTTTATAGCGGCTGTAACTTCGCGATGCCTCCGCGCGGGCGATTCCGGGCTATTTGCGGCGTAGCCTAACTTTAATAACTACTACTAGAACTCTACTACCGACTACAATAATCAGAAAAGCTCTCAAACACTAAATTCCGAACTGTTACTTAGTTTATAACAGAGCTTTTTAGCTATTGCTACATTCTTATTTTTTCCCAGCATGAAGTTTTTATACATACGAGTTATATGGAAAATCGTTGATTTTGGTTTGATTTTTGAAAACAGATAGTTAATTAGAACGAGTCATAATGATTATGTGTGTGAGTGTGTGAAGGTGCGTTTGTGTGAAATAATTTGATTTATTCAATGAGTATTTTACAAATTCTTACTAGTAGCACTTGAAATTAAAAAGTAAATTCAATGCAATATTTAATGAAAAAAATCGAATGCAAAAATATGTCGTTGGAAGAACGATAAAATTATGTAAATGTGCATGATGTCACAAACTATCATTAACCAAAGTGAAATAACACTGCAAGCATGCAGGGCTCACTAAAGTCCACTTTGCTCCGGAAATATGCTTTTTCACTTTAATAGAGCCTGTAACTTCACGGTGCCAGCGCGTAAGCGATCCGGGCTATTTGCGGTGGACCTCAACTTTGGTACTATAAATTTGTCGTACAATAGTCCGATACGCGCGACTCTAACTCTGTCCTATTACTTAGTTTGAAATAGGATATCTAAGGGGTAAATTTAATTAACCCCTTTAATTAATATTTAACTTAAAAGTATTTTGAAGATATTATTATTTGAAACACTGTCTTGTCAAAATAACTTAACTAACTTAATCAACGATCTTTTAGCTGTTATAAACAGGATCATAGAAAGCTAATATAAGAAAACTATTCTAAGAAAGCTAATATGAAGCCTAAATACGTTTCCCAGGACACCTCCGCACATCGAAACACATTTTTCATGTAAAACCCGAACTTTCTTTTATACTTTCTTAGTTATATTTCACATCAGCTACACAAAGAAAGTTATTACCTGTAGCGAAAACAATGAATAATGAAAACACTTGCCTTATATCGTCCGATCTTCTTTATTTTGGATCTCAGTGTTCTCAGACCACCTGTAACAATTAAACATTATAAGTACATTTACCTTTGTTAAAAAGCAATGTTATAATATTCAGACTTTTGGTTGTAAATCAACAATTTTAGTTGCTTTAGTAGTGATGTTCCTTTTAAATGTCCTTTATTTCCAAGATAACTTTTAGCTGTCGTTCTTAATTATACTACACCTTATCACTAATTCCTTAATGTCGTAGGAACAAAAAAATATGCTTATAAACTAATGTTTTTGTAGAACACGTCAAGGTCACAGGAAAATATACAAAGATACCAAAAATATAATAACTATTTGTCGTACGACAAAGCAAACTTGTCATCCGTGCATGGCCCTTCAGAGGTCCTTGAGATGCTCTTCATATAAGAGGTCCTAAGGATCTCCAACATTGCAAGTTTTGCGAAATATTTACTGGAGTCGAGCGCACACTTCTATTTTCTGAAAAGACGAAGGAGGTTCGTTGGCTTACAATATTTAAAGCAACACATTTGAATAACAATGTGGACGGGGTTGACCTAAAGGTCCGTAACCATAAAAAGTTCCCGGTTATGTTTTTATCGAATTTGTTAATTGAATAAACAAAAATATCCTATTGTTATGTTCTTGTTATTTGTAAGTGATTACAACATCTAATCCAAAGTGCCAATACACTCGTATAAATACCGCAAATCGGTCTAATCAGTTGGCTAAATAATTGCAATGAAGTACAACGACCTAAGCCTAAATAATAATGTAATGTTACGAACAAGTTTTAAATATCAGAAGTAGAAAAATCTCAGCGAGGTATTTATTGGGGAAACTTATACAAAGGGATCCGGATTATAAGATAAGGAGTCAAAGCTACAAAATCCCACATAAGTACATGACACACTGAGCTCCACATAATAAATTCACTATCCTTCATCTAAAGCCTATTTCCATATACCAAATTAAACGGCGTTCAATATCCCTGATAATATTGCTTTAGGAAATTTCCTGCGTGTGTGTGTGTGCGTGCGCGTGTGCGTGTGTGTGTGTGTGTGTGTGTGTGCATGTGTGTGTGTGTTGCATGTGTATTGAAGCAAATCTTTATGTTTCTATTGGCTAATAAACCAACCTAACAACTACAGTAATATTGGTAACTACATATATTATGTTGAGTATGTTAAACATAGGACCGAATCCAACTACACGGCATCGTAAAAGCGACTACCGGAGTAGTTACCGACTCCGATAGCGCTATCGCCGAAACCCTCTTCTGTTTATCGACATAAATGCTAGCTACTATCAAAAATATAAATTTGTAAGTTTCGATACCGAAAGTTTCTTATTTATAAAAATAAAACCGTGACAATTGTATGAGGAGATATTAAAATAAATTAATATAGAGGTGTTCAACTAGTGTGAAAGCATTTAAAGCTTTACTTGGGTAAAGTGTAGGGAACTGCTTCTCTTGTTTATTACGCCCGCAAAAGACTTAATTTCGGCCACTCTTGCATCGTGGCTCTGAAGTCACTGGTTACTGGGATTATTATCATAAAAATCTTCAAAATCTAAGAGCTACCTACTAGCCCCCTCAGCCCCACTTTTAAGTCCAATAAATATCTAAATACCTAATATTAAACAATGGATAATTTTAGAAAATAGTTTTTGGCTATCGTTTCCAATATGTAACTTATACTTGGTACGTGGAAGCCAACTACAGCGATAGCATAGAAGCCAGTGCCGGGTCTGATAGCGGTATCTAAACCCTTTCCGTGTACCCATCATGTCCATTGTCGAATATCAACGGTTGGATATTCGATGCCAAAATTCAACGAAACTAGGTAATTAGTGATCGTGTCCGAAATGGATACAACTTATTAGAATATTGTTGATCTGGTTCATTTTCTGTAAATTGCATAAGCCACAGTTATAATACGGGTTATTCAAGGTTTGGTCTATTAATGGTTTCACGATGATTTTTTTTACATAGTAATTGAGTAGCAAACGGGCATGCAGGCTACCTTCAATGCAGCCCATGGACAAGGACACCCATCATCCACCTTCAAAACAGAAAAGAAATCCTATCTGATGTTGCATACCATACCTCCCCAGCCGAAACACATGACATGAAAAATATAATCGTGCTGCTTTACGACGGGCTAAGAGGCTTGCGGTAAGGTGACTATCTACCACCTAGACATCCGATTCACCTCTAGCCATCTCTAAAAATACTCTCTTACCATTCATTTCTCATTCATAGAACGATTTGAGTTGTCTAACTAAAATTGCTAATGAATCTTTTGAAACTAATCAAGAATTGGACAAGTCCTTACATATTAGTTAGGGAAATGTGGTTGGCGACGATACAGAGATATGATCACTTTAGTTCTCTAAAGCAGTCATGTATCTGCGAGTATTACAACCACAGACAAAGTTGCGACTCTATTTGAAATTGGATGTATTTGCCCACAGGCAATATAATAGTTGGATATTATACAACCTCATATTGTAATTACTACTTCTGTTGTCCTGCAAACTCTTCAGTTACTTCTATATACTTACATAATATATGTATTATAACAAAATTAATTATCTCCGAGAATGCGAAAACTTTTATTAGATCACTCCTTGTACGGCTCTATTTTTTTCCCTTGCTATCTTTTACGGAAAAAGAAGAAAAAGTAGTTAACTAAACCTTGCCCCTAAAAGGCTCTGAATTGTACCCTTTCAGTCAACTACATGAAAGCTTATTTGAGCGAAACATTCGAATCAGCCCTTCCCGAGAGGACCCTCTGAACTACGAATACATTGCATTAAGCTTTCTTCGGCCCTGCAATTAACTACGGCCTCACAATCTTGGAGAATCCTTCTTAATTACGTCCCTTTTACGTCAATGGAAAATTTTATTATGTTGAAGTGAGAGGGAAATTGTGCTTTATAAGAGCATTTTTTTAAATTGGAAATTCGTCTCCATTAGAGACCCACTGGGTCAAGGATAACCTTCTCAATCGTCAAATCTTATCCTACATTGAGAAGAATATCGATCCAAGTCCATTGACACTTGCCTAGTGGACTTTACATAATATTATTATAATTATCTTTGTTAACAATATAAAAAATTATTCTCTTCCTACTTTAAGGAATACAAATTTCCGATGTGACCACTAATTTTGTAAAACGCACGTATGTACTTTGGTTATAAAGTTATTGATCCATTTCATTGGAATCGGAACCCGGAAAATAAAAGTAAGAGGCCATCAGCCATAAGGCTATTACAATATAGATTTTTAAGGCGTTTAGAGTCACTAAAATGTAAAAATATTTTGTGAGCATGCATTCTTCTAAATGCTTTTTTTGTTCAATGATATTCGTAGGTTCGCATGCAAAGAGATTGTATTATTATTAGCCTCAATATTTTTTTGATTTTAAACAAAAATGACTATAAAAAGGTAACACTTAAGTTAAGACCACTAGAAGAATGCTCTCGCTACTTGCTATAACTTCAATAAATTTCTTCTTGTAATTGCTCCGTACCAGCGTTTATTTCGACATAAAACGGCTATACAGAAACGGAAAGGTCCAGAGTAGTTCAGAATCTAGTTCTGTTCGTTTGTTCCCGTTAAACGACGTCGATTAACGATTGTTCCCGGTTTCCTTTCTTTTACTGTTCTTTGGGCGTCTGGCGAGTGGGTGGGTAGTGCCATTTGTTCTTGAGTAATGAGATTTTCGAGTGGAGTTAAGTTTCCCTGCCATTTTTATTTGAATTTAAGATCAGCACAGGGCTAGATGAGATCAGATTCGAAGGTTGTTCTTTGTTCTTACTGCGCAACTGAAAGTACTCTGAAGTTTCAAATTTTATTCAATCTGTTTTTTTTTTACTTCTCATGTGCCGATTAATAGAAACAGACAAATTGTAATTCAAACGAAGTTATGCAGATGCCATCTTTAGACTTCCAGAAAAAGTTACACAGTGTAATTACTAACAATATCATTGGTTAGCGGGCTGTTTAAGTAATTGAATTAATGTTATGTGTAATTGCTTATGTAAGAAAATTAATCACACACACTTATTGCGACATATTTCTTGTTTAATACAGAAAACTTCATGTTAAACTCCATACATCGCAATATCTTCTTTGAATATAAACAAACTTTCTTTTTTGGCTCTTATATACTCTTATAGGCTCTTGTATACCATCGATGGGATGGGTGATGCCTATGTACTGCTACTAATGTACACAGCGTTCAACAAATAGTCCTTGTGCCTTTGTTTCGGTTGGGAAGGGTACTACCAACTCAGTTTTCAGAAGTAGCAACGCATCTTATTTCATCTCATTACCATGTCTAAAACTGTTGGTGGTTGTTTATTAGCTGCTGTTAGTACTAAACACTAAGTCTTGAAAGCTATTTTTCCATCTCATCAAGAGAAAACTTTAAGGGAAATGTAGTAATCAAAGTTGATCAGATAAATTTCTAAATGAATAGCTAATACTATCTGTTTGAATACTGAAACATTATTTCAGATATTCCAAACAGTTTACGCCTCGGGCTCCAACAGTCGTGTCTGTTATCAACACCTGGCCAGAGTTCGACAACTCCTTATTGAATTCCGTTTTGCGGTAACCAAGAACACAATATTAAGCTCCGACATTTGTTATCTCAAACGTAATTTAGTGTTTCACCTCGTTAGGGTTGCCGTCTTTGTTTGGACTTCAACCGTGAAAGCATCATTAAATGTATGATATTTGCGTTACCAGTAAATGGTACGATTAATTTACGTAAAACGGACAAGGGTCGTTGAAGGCTAATCAATATTACAGAGAGTTCTAGCTACTTATTACGTGATAATGAAGATAATGATAAGGAGATAGTTATTGTTATAATATGAAATTATCAATGCTTATGCATGCATCATAACGCGGAATATTTGAGGCCTGCCTTACCTACTCTTTTATCGTGTCAAGGCCAAACAATTGTCTCTACTTAAATTGCTTTGTCAGTTTTTGTATATCATGAAGAACATTACTTGTATCATCTTATAGCATCATTTCACAACATATTTAAATTTAAATAAATTATGTTACAACAAGCACAGGCTTAGGTTTAAAAAGGTTAAAGTGAGCGGCTAAGCGGTTACGACGACGCAGTTCGGTGCCACTAAAGCCCCGTATAGCCATATTTACTTGGTGTATGGTGTATTAACTTCTTCTGAACACTGTTTTAACTAATATCAGGACTAATTCAGAGATAGGTTTCATTCAATAACAGGTTCTTTATTGAAACCCATTCGCGGAAGAACAAAATATTACGCTCCAATATTTGATATTTTAAACGTAATTTAGTTCTCGTTGTTATGGTCGCCTCTTTGTTTCCGAGATAATATCATTAAATGTACGATATTTGTGTTATTTGTAAAGGGTATTTCTAAGAGTCTTTTGATGAACTTTGGTAAAGATGTTCAAATGAAGCCGGTTAATAAAGCGAAATCAGATTGCGATCCATTTTAAGGAACAATTTCGTAATCATTTTATCTTATTTGGTATTATTTATCCTTAAAGTGGCTTCTATTACTCATGCTCCTCCAGAATACTAAGACCTTTCTACTTCCCATTGTACCTTTCTATTTCCCATTTATGACTGAAGAAAAATCTCATTAGTCGCGGTGGTTTTTTTTCTGTCCCAGGATAAAGTAAGTGACGGCAGTGACCCAATCAACATTACAATTCTGATTTTATAACGAACGTAAAACAATTCTTCGGTACGGTTCGATAGTGCCAATACTATCACCTACACAACCAGTCCAGTACCTACACAAGCCATCTCCACAACTCAATGTCAGAATATTTCCTTTAAAATTTGATGCATTTCCTATTTTCGTCAAATGAAGACCGCATGCAGCCAACCACACAAGAATATACTACACATCATTTCAAATATATGACATAAGCTATCTCCAAGGTAGCGAGGTGGTCTGCAGCTTGAAATTGAACATACGAAGAGTGTCGGAAGTCGAGAAGACCGGAAGGATACTTCCGACTTGCCATGCACGACTCTCTCGAAATGTGGACGTTGGAAAAATGAAATATGGAAAATAAAATGCGAAATGCGCTGTGTCATATTATTCCTATGAAAAAAGTAGCTACCTTCGTATCAAGTTGAAGTTTAAAAATCAACTGAGTTCAGTTTTAGGGTTCTGACAAGAAAGGGTTGAATCAGATACTTTTAAAGAACTTACTTACTTTTTCCGTACCGTTCCGTAAGAAAGAGTAAAAGAGCGCGCAATGTTAAGTGTTTTCCGCAGTAAACTGTTATAATTGTGTCTTAGGCAACCACACCTATCCAAAAAAAACTTTTTAAGCGAGGTAAGAGGTAATGAGCATGTCGAATTAATTTTTGTTCTGTCCCTAAAAATATAAGGCTCTGTTACTTATAATACTTTTAAGATAACAAAACAAATCTCATTGAAGCACTTTCCTTTCAATCACAGATGCCTTGTGTGCCAGAGTGTCTTATTTTTTTTTTGATCTGCAGATGTAACAGTCATCATAACGTTACCTCAAACACTCTACAACTATGAGGTAGCCGTCTTCCCATTTCGTGGTTCATAATGTCGCGTAGCGTCAACAAATCACTTTTTACGAGCTATTTGAACAAACCTATACGTGACAGCTGTACCGTGTATGAAGAAGCGGTGACATGCTACAACTTTACCGTCAATATTTTCTTCGATGTCGTAAAAGCGGTTATATCGTGTGACGTAACAATCGAACTCGTAAAATTAATATGTCGACTCGTAACTCATAACATAAATAAGTTAGTTGTCTCACATAAAATTTAACTGGCGATATAATGCTTATGATGGATTTCATAAAAACGCTGAAAGATGTAAATGGGAAAAATGTGGGTATAGGTGGATGGCGTAGGGCTAAAGGGTAGGGTTAACGTAAGTACAATATCTATTTCATTAAATTGTTTGTCAAATAATAGTTAGCTTCACTGAATATTACGAAGCGTAAGCACAGGTTTCCGTCATTTCACGAGAACCTAATGTATGTACCCCTAGCATGAACAAGAAGTATTCCTACAGTTCACGTACTCATATGCCCTTAGTATGGGAAGATGTCAGACTAGACTTACATAATTATGACACACTTATGGCTTACCGTACGAATTCTTTGTCGATAGTGTTCGTGCTCACGTCTCTGTTCTCTTTCTCAATAATTCTTTATCTTTCTTTAACAATTAATTTACACACCTCTCAGATTTTGAACATCTACATTGCCAAAGCGGCCAAAAATTACAGAGTTTAAACCTTTTAAACTCTATCATTTATATTACTAAACTCTGTAGTTGTACACACGCTCATTTTGTTTTTGTACATTTCACGACAAAAAATGTGGAGTAGTAAAAAAGCATTATCACTTGCTGTAAGGTTGAAAAAACATCGTGAGGAAAGCTACATGCTAGAGAGTTCACAATAAAAATGTTCTCTCAAGGACATGTGAAGTCCACCCGACCCTGCAGTGGGTCATTTATGGGTTACAGACAGACAGTAAAAAGTATGGTGGCGCCGGTCTTTCTGCTTAAGTGTCTAAGCAGATTCAGTGTTCATTCGCGCGAAATCGTTCACCGAATTACTCAGTATTGATGGTTTCAGCTAAAAGTGTAATAGCTCGTGAAAATCTATTAATCGTTTAGGATTTTGTACTAAGCTTTAATTGGTGGACCCGCACGGTCGTTTGTCTTGTTTTACGTTCAACTTTTTGCTCGACCATTATTGGTTGTTTAGGTGTTTTATATTCGAAACCTTTCGCTTTTTCGGCACAAATGAAACAATTATTGTTGTTTTTCGGCTATTACACAAATGTTTTGTGAATCCATTATGTAGTATATTGGGTGATATTCCTATAGCTCGTTATTAGGAAATCGACTCGACCAGCCAGCGACCCAATTTTTTAATTTATTTAACTTCTGAATTCATTTTCATCACCAACCTCAGTCTCGATTCGAATTCGTTACAAAGTTCTCCGATCCTTCTCGTCGTTATAATAATTAAGCATTAATTACTTTTATCAAGTTAACCAACGACGACTGTATATATTGACGTTTCATTTATCGGACCACTAGACTTTAAAGATAAATAATAGTCTGACTGGCGGACTACTGGAGGCTACTCAATTTACTTCTGCAGTCGGTTCAGAAGAAACTTGGCTAGTTTCAGTCGAAATTGCCAGATCTATTTCTCTCATACTATTAAGTCCATACTTGTGACATTAAATTTGAATGTCTGGCCAGTCTTATGGCGCATTCGCTTAATGTGTCCATAACAATGACACGATAACCATCGTATTCGTCGCCATAACTGTTTATGGGCATTCCGAGACCTAATTTAAGTAGATGTGTATCGCCAAAATTACTCGTGTGTGGGCGACGGGTGGACAGTTGGCTGACTGTATTGTACTTGGCATTGTTTATGAATGGGAACTGTTAACAATGTGACAAGGAATAGAACGAAATTATAATAATATGTGGTTATAAATAATAGATCGTTAAATTCTCGTTAAAGCTGAGCAGCGTTGGGCTTAGTCAGTACTTGGAAGACCACTTCCTAATAAAACAAATTTTACCGCCAAGATCATCATCATTATTTGGTCTCAAACTTCTAAAGTCACTGGATGTGACGAACTTACATACAAAACGATTGATGCGATTACCAAAAAGTAGTAGAGTAGGATAAATAAATAACCACGTTTTCAAAACACTTCTAAAATTATAAGAACCTGAGGATCTAAAATTGATAAAGAAATTCAAGTAGGTACTCGTAAATTTATCAATTTACGATAATAAAGTCTCCAAATACCAAATAGACGACCAAATTTTGAGAGACCTTTCTTTATTGTCAGCAGTGTCTACGTCTACAGGAATAATTCATCATGGGTAATTTAATAAAGGGCTGATTCCCTATCAATCATGAACCGATAGCGGCGTACGAGACGAATGCTGTACGATCAATCTATGCCTTCCCTCTGTACCTCATTGAGATGAAAAATTACGTCATTTATTAAAATCCCCTACATTTTTGACTGCGATCCTTTGAAAGATTCTATTGTCGGGATCGGGACTCTTTCTGCTTAAGGAAAGTACAAAATTTATATAGGTAGTTTGAAGGATCAACGGGAAACAAAGGTCCTCGAATGGCAATCACTTCTTGGCAAAAGGAATATACACCATGCTCTGATCAGTACCAATGACCTAAAGGAGACAGTCAGGAAATCTTTTTTACACGCGGGCGGATAATACTAGGTCGTCCATTCGGGGACTCCCTTGTCCAACAGTTAACTTTAGAAAGCTGATCGATGGTTGGATTATTGGATGGATGGACTTGGAATTGGAAATGGAAATGGAACTTGGCTACAACCCTTTCATAGCCCACCGTTGGGCACGGTCTATCCCTACAACAGGGGAAGCCTGGAGCATACTCCACCACGCGGCTCCAATGCGGTGCGGTGGTGAAGAAGACAGAATGAAACTTATTAAATAAGACTTGCTAATTAATTTGTCATGTTCCTATATTTCTGGTAGAGGAAGAAAGATAGAGGTTGCAGGACAAAGTATTTTTAATTAAATAAGAGGTGTCGTTTGGAATGACAAAGTAATTTGTCGCCCATTGACGCCGTTGCTTGTTGCTGTGAAAATTGGAAATTGAAATGAGAGGAGATTAAAGTGACATCCAATAACATCAATCAATTTTTTTTGGATTCGTGGCCAAAATAATAAACGATACTAAATACGAGGGCCTGGAGCATACACTTGCGCAGTTTCATATAGTTAGCAATCGTATCGAGCTGCCATTAGTATGAGAAGATGTCAGACAGAGTGAAATACTAATGACGTTAACTGTACGAATACATGGATGATAGTGTTCATACTCACGGCACAACTATCTGCCCCATTTTGTATATTTGTTTGGAAGCCCTAATAAGTTGAATCATAGACGCTACCTGAACGAGTTAACGAGAGAAATCCTAATAAAACGGTCCCTCCAGTAGTATAAGATTACTTACCTCAACACTTAAATTGAGCAAAACCCTTAAAAACAAAGTGGCAACAGTTGTGGCATTGCGTCACATACACAAACGTCATAAGTAAGAAAACCGTTAAAATATAGTAACGTGACAAACTAACAAACATTTTGTATGAGGAAGGAAAATTCGACGCATATTTCGGAAGTGCAATTAATAATTGTTTCAGGTTCGTTTCACGCTGAAACTGCCATTTGTTCCCTCTGACGTGCGCGATGTTGCAATTTGCTGAAATGAATACCAAATTGTTTGCAAGTTGTGAATTCGATTAAATTAAAAATTGCAATATTACCCGATGTTGTTTTCGGGGATCGCTTTTTCCAATTTTTGGATTTTAAAGATCATTTTTAAAGTTTTTTACACGCCTTTGGATGAGTGTATGGTGCGTCCAGGACACATTACCCAACGGTGGATATTTATCATGATTTTTATAATGAGTACTAACGTAACAAAATGTGATACTTTTGAAATCATTTCTAAATTTCAACATGAAATGAAAATCACAAATACAACTTACCTTTGAGAACTATATTTAAAATTAGAAATTGCTTCTTTTTGTAATAATAAATAGTGAATCCGATGAGTTGAGGGATTTGTTCACAACTAGAAATGAGAATAAGTTTCGCTATTAAAATAATGGACCGGAGTTGACAATGCGCTCAAAACTTTGTTACACGCTGTATTGTTGTGCTACTCTTCAGTATTTTCATATTTAAATAAAAGATTGTCGACTCATTAGTGAGTAATGAGATTCAGACGTTAGTCCACCACGCTGTTTTAGCTTTGAAAACATTATGGAGAACATTTCATCACTATTCTTGCCCTCACTATTATTATTCTTCACTATTGTTCTTGCCATCACTATTATTCTTCTTCTTTCTCGTCGATTCCTCATGGCTGAGGGTCGTGACCACCATGCACT
>DWIY01000327.1:0-14379 GCA_018248615.1 Erynnis brizo brizo
AATACATTGCCTGTGATTTTTGTGTAACACAACATTACATCATCTATGAACTATAAATTAATTAATTTTTTTGAGAATCTAGACATAATATAGTTCATTTGGTTGCCCGACCCGTAAAAATGAATAATTGGTATCAAAAATATATTTTCGTCGTTTAAGAATCGCCTAAGAATTAGTTAAAACTAATAATTTCTGTTCTATCATAATAGAAATGCTCACCAAGTACAAGTACACACTAAATAAAATAGGTACTTCTAAAAAGATAATGTGTTCTAACAACTACTACCACGAAACCCAGGCTGACGGAAATGGCAAATGGAAAATAAAATATTTAATTCCAAAATTTACAGATCACTGCATGGTCCTACTGCTATACGCGAGAATGATCGTTTTGTATCGCTTACAGTCCATTGACCATTTCTTACAATCTGTTATTCGCTTAAAATCATTTAAAAATTCAATGATTTTTCTCATAGAAAAAGATAAAAACTATTTTACAGATAGACGCTTAACGTCCGTAACGTTGTCGTCAAAATATTGTGTAATTATATTATAGAAGCTTACAAATGTCATCCGCTGCATGATGCATTCAAAAGGTAAATACGTATTATTTATAAGTACCTATAGGTAATTCGAGAGGCTGTAAATTGTTAAGGAACCATGGTCATACTTTCCACTACTCGATAGATGGCGCCACCTGTCAGGATAACTTCCAGACTTCATGCACCCTGGGTAGAAATAAATAATGTGTAATTTAAGTCAATAAAAATTGGGAATAAATGCAAATTGAGCCTTAGCAATTAATGCGTAGTCGGGTACTGGTAGGTTCTGTCGGTCGGCCTGTTTACTCATTATGAACACTAATAAAAAAATAAGGAATATGATCCGGTGTGCAAGGTGGCGCCATCTCTATCGACGAGCGGAACGTTGCGTCGGGAGAATTGAATAAGGCCACGCTCAGTGCGGACGTGATTTCGTCCGAATCCAACTCGTGCGTATACGTTCACGCACGAACAATCCCGTCTGAAGTACTATGACAGCGCCACTGCGCGCGACAGTTGACGTACGACTAACTCGCATACAGTGTGAGCGCTACCATTTCTAAGGTCGAGATTGTTCGTGCGTAATCGTACGTATACGCACGAGTTGAATTCATACGTAATCGCGTCCAATCTTAGCGCGGCCAAGATTCGGGATGGCAGGTGGTGCCATCTGTTATCGTGGAGCTGAAGGTTGCGTCATGTCGGGACACACAGGCGCAGAGGGTGGTAGCGCGACGGCTAACGACGGCTAGCGACGGTAGGGGTGGTAGGAGGCGCTGGGCGCGGCGGAGGCGGAGTGCCGCTTGGAGGGCCGCTGGTAGCCGTCGCCCGACCCGCCCGTGTACTCGTACTCCTCACCTGGACAAAACCACTAGTTAACCTCCCGTCCGACTCTACATTATATCAATAAGCAATATCATCAAAGCGGAAAGTAATGCAATCTGTTACTTGACATCCATCAAAAGCTGTAGTAGTAAATGAAAAACTCACCGCACCACGCACCATTCGCCACCAGACAGACCTACTATTTACTCGAATGACAAGACTACAGGTACTGTTTACTGCCTGTTAAAAAGTTGAGTTTAAAAGGTTGAATTACTCTATTTGTGTGTTATTTAAAATTTACCATTTGAATAATGTGTGTGTTGAGTTACTTTAAATTTATCGATTCAATAAAAAGAAGAATAATGAACAGAAAGTGTAAAAAAGTGGACTTCATAATTTTCCAAAAATATAAGTGCATGAAAACAGTACCTAATTTACATGATCACCTGATATTTGAAATGTCATCAACTAAATGTGTATTTAAGTCTTATTCTAATATCAACGGTCAAGGTACTGTATTACATTAAATAAATCTGCTTCTAAATGTCACTAATATGATAAATTATATTGAAAAGACCTGATGCAGTTGCGGATATATCCGAAACGTTACAGAAGGAAGGCTGGGGCGACACCATCCCACCGCAGTACATCATAGGCACCTGGGCACATTATTTCGATCTGATTTATTTTGATAGTGTAATCGATAAGACTTGAGCGTAATCGTGGGCACTTCCAGTGTGAGTTAAACGTTAGATTGGATTTGGGGTTCTAAGATTTATACGGGACCAATCGTTTAGATGTTACGGGATACAACGGGAGCGACATTAGTTTTTAACACTCGAGACACTACTATAAAATATATTGCATCATTTATCTAGTTTGCTCTATGGTTTTTCTTAAATGAATGGGTAACCTGGGGCGGAGTTCCGATAGCATCACTGAGCGGGGGCATTTGGGAAAACTTGGGACTGCCCGCGCCGCTCGCTACACCGTCACCCTCTGTCGTACAAAACTTCCATTTATAAAATCAATCTACTAATGTGACTCCTTACTATCTTTATAATACTGTCTACGGATGAAAATTTATCTTAATGGAATTTAAAATAGATAGATAATATGCAATTTTCAATCTTCATGATTTACAGAATCGTTATTTTATCCGCAATATACAAGAAAGGCAGTTGCAACAAATTTAGACCCACTATTAGATAATTATACAACCTCTACCAATGAAAATTACAGAAATAAGAGTTATAACTGAATGAGGGTGCAACATAAATATAGAATATACATTATGCAACATCTAAATATTATATCAAACTGTCTCGTGAGCTAGTGTTAATTAAAGAAATACGCATAAAATATAGGGATGATTGTTAGTAACGCTGCAATATACATCACCATAGGTGTAGTAGGTTAGTTAGTTCATGCTGTTGTTTGTGTAAATGTAGATCGGTATCATAATTAATGGAAACGGCAGTGCCCACGTTCCATTCGTGTAGTGCCTTCGACTGAGTAAGACTATTATGCACTTCCCGATCGAGTATAAAAACAAAAATTATGATAACTCTTTCGGACGCGCGGGACGGTCGTTCTGGGAGGGGTTGGATTCAAACATTAAAAATGCCAGTATTATTTTGAAATTTTTGATTTCTTTTAATTATCTACGTTTTATAATGTCCTTAAAGTAGATATATATTTCATCATAAGATATCTCAAATATTTGCAGTGGTAATATTAATATTTTAATTATTCAACCAGTAGTATTACTTAAACCATTAAGATAGAAGAAGCTTAATAATAGGAAACTACGACAAAACTGTTTATTTTTTCCATTACATTACAAACTACATACTTATGTTACCAGTTAAAACTAACTCTAATATATACCCAAAATACCTAATATGAATAATGCATAATTTCTACTTCAAAAACCTTAAGTGTTATGTGATAGCACTTTTTATCATTACATCGAATACTTCTTCGCATACAAGCTTCTCGTCTTACTTTAGTGCTTCGGTTAAAATTATCAATTAAAACCGTAATTAACTAATTATCATTAGGTAATCATTGTAAAAAAAAAACAAGGACGCTCATGTAAGTCTATCATAATTTTCCTTTTTATATACGAACATAAATGAGGACCTCGAGGCCTCTCTAGGGCTTAGAGTACGATTACATTACAACAAATCTAGATAATAGTCTTACATTCGTAACATGCGCGTAACACGCGGCGGCGGCGCGCCACGGAGCGGGTCGCCGCTTCCAATTAATTATATCTCGTACGAAATTAATACAAGTCTGTATAAATACTGCGCCCCGTACTGGGGCGCCGAGAGTAAACTTATATACTGCCGTAAGTAATTATTACTTTAATATTGTACATCAGTCGATAGTTCACCTAATAATTTTGTATTCTAATCGAGAATATGTACTTTACCAACTATAAATGATAATATAGATTAAAAAATAATCAACATCAAAAATTTTAAATCAAACAGAAATAAATAACAACTTGCCCTAGTTTTATAATAATTAATGTTATAATTAACTGTAAAGCCCGTGCGATTTATTTACGATAAAAATGTGTCTCAATAATTACATTTATAATAGTATATAATTCTAGTATAAATATGAGGATTTATATTAATAATACCTGCATCGAATTAAAATAACTTTAGAATAGCCTACCGGAGCTTACAATCGAGTATCGAACCCCGATACATTCGATTAAATGCCTTTAGACGAACATCAACTTAAAAAAACGATTAACCTGCTAGTCTAACTTTAACACTAGGGGTGTTGTATAATATAATTAGTCAATTACGATCATAAGTTTATTGACGGAGCGCTGCGGCGCATATCAATTACGAAATACACTTTTACACAAACATGTTGCTACTGAATAAACATACACATATAAAAACCGCGTACACTATATATAAAGTAATACAAACGAGAGTCGAAAGGTTAACTACACAACATTACTACAGTAAGCCATGATTAAAATATTATTCCATAAACATTATTATAATAATTAAGATACAGTTACATATATCTTATGTCGACATTACGCAGTGTAATATGAAATGCAGGCGGCGGGGCGGCCGCTGCACCGACAGACGCAGCCGCTAACGAGTACGAGTCTTACCGTATTTGTATTTTGCTAACTATTTTAATTAATAAATTCATCCAATATTTTAATGTTCTTCACCTATATAATAATAATTAAAAACCCATATAAATAGTCTCAATCGATTTTTCACAATAATTTGCACTAAGTTTAATGTTGAATAAATCTAAAATTTCTAATACATATTATACTTTATTTAAAATAAATTATACTCTTTATGTTACTTAGAAAGATTGCCACGACGGTACATTACAAACTAACTTCTTAAATTGTTCCGAAGGTTTGTGAGTTGGGGCCCGAGCCCGTTACCTAAACACCTTAGTGCTAATTCAATATCACTGAAAATAACATAATTATAAATCATCTATATATTCACTTAACTTTTTGTAAGGCATCGTTTCCTAATATTAATACGTGAACAATGTCGCCGCTTCGGTGGTTGTACATTAAACCTACAGTAAGTAAATTATAACCGAAATGATGGAAACGATATGGAAACGTGAAGGCGTGAAGAAGTGAAGTGCGGAAGTGTGGGAGAGTGGGACAGCGGGACAGCGGGACAGGAATGGATCAGACATTAACCTAACTAACATATAGGAACGATCGAGCGCGACGCTGTCACAGTCCACGAAGCTGGGCGGGAGGACACGAGACTACACGTAACCTAGGGGCAGTTTAGGCACCGACTCATTCATTATTAATTAATTATTAACATTATTAGTCCATTATATTGATTAAAAGGTACGAGTTTCAACATCCTACAATTATGATCAGTTTTCAGTCGAGTGTTACGTTACGTTATAGAGCTAATAGAAATGTACCGATATATGCGCGTAACTATGAAACATCACAATATGTAAAGGCGTCCTCACTATGTTTTAGCTTTAATTTGGGACTCCGCACCCCTCGTCGGACCGCGTCACTTATTTTATTCCCTTACGTCTCACGATACTCGTCGTAGATAAATTATATTTTACTTACGGTGCGATCTTAAATAACCCTATACTATACGATCAAATTATGCATTCGTGTCAACAATTCGTCTATTAAAACATTAATAACCAACGTTACGCTTAGAGCACTCGCACGCCGCGTCGCCGGGATCACTTAGCTTATCACTAAAATTTTAATCAGTCGATCGGTCAAATGATTGAGCGATATAGTACAGTAAAGGACTAACATTAAATTTAATCTAACAATGTTATTTTAAATTATAACTCACTTCGCGACGGCGCGGCGGGTCGCGGGCGGGTCGCCGACTCCTCTATACAGTTTAAAGATATTTGGCGATCACATAAATTAAAACTTTAAAACTATGTGACGAGAGAATCGATTAAAATTATGCTTTACACACGAGCAGATATATAATATGTACAAGGGTCCGCGCGGGGTGCGGGCGGGCGGTACTCCTATATCCTAAATGCTTGAGCTTCGTTTACTTAACACATACAACATTTATTTTATCTTTTGCTCGTAACAATTTGGCAGGTAAATTTAATTCATTAAAGTATAAATTCCATTATTTTATCAACTTAAAAAATGCGATAAAAAACTAAAATCCATATAAGAAACAAATTAAAATTACGAATATTATTTATACAGAATTGTTCCCTTTTAAATAGCGGGATAATTAAAAATATTTAAAATCACGTTCAGTCACAATATGTTTTGTTAAATATTAACACATAATTATTTCATTACATCCCTACCGTTTTCCTAAGTCTAGTGGGTGGTAAATAACCAAAATTCTAATATTAAACATACATATCGATATATATACCAAATATTTATACAAGTTATTAGCTTAAGTTAAGTCGTTTTAGGTCATTTTCCTAAGTTGGCCTTGTTTACACGTCTGTCGATGCGCGCGGCCGCGCCGCTGCCGTACACCTCGTAACATCACATCCACTAGCCGACTAGCGGAACTCCTTCCACCCTTCCACCCTCCGTCGTATCATCGTATGATGTCATTAAAAGAAATCATTACACTCCCAAACGAAATAATTGACAAATATGAAAAAGTACCAAGTAAAGACAAAATTTCAAAAAGAGCCCACGTCCAAGAAGAAATATTAAAAAGTGTTCGCGTACACGAGGTACGCTCGCCGGCGAGCTGGGGACTGCACCGTGAACAGAGATGCGAGAGGACAGCGGCCTCGGCGGCCTCAGCGTCGGCCGGTAGCCGGTAGCCGAGCTACGCGAGCTACGCGAGCTACGCGAGCTACACGAGCTATCCGGTGCCGAGCGACTGCAACCGACTACTACGCTAGGTGTTAATACCGTTACGATTATTTTATTTCTAATTAAAATTAACGTCCTTAAATACGCGTGTGGGTTTGTGTTAATGTAGTTCGTCGGTGACGACATCTTAAAATATATAAATAACGACCTATAAATTGCATGCACGTTACATTTTCGTATTAATCTAAAATTATTGGAATCAGTTTATATTGCATTGCTATCAAAAAGTTACCGATCACTCAAGATTCATTTTGTTTCGTCAACGTCGAATCATGGGTATAAACATACAGTACAAAAGGTTCGAAATATTTAAACTAACACACGCCATGATAAACGATCGATAATGTCTGTGTGCTCGATCGAGGTATAATTTCGAATGTCAAAAATGGATATGGAAGCGGTCACGGGAATCACTGAAACTGTACGTTTCGAGGTCATACCTTCCTACAAACGTCGGTCGAGTCTTCAGTCTAGGTGTCAGTGTGTACAATGTCGGCAGTGTGTGTGATCGTGTGTGTGTGTGTGTGTGTGTGTGTGCCGCCGCGCCGACACCGCCGCCGACCATCCGCGAGACCAGCTCGCGCTACTTGCTACATTACTGACGATTACACGTGTACGGTAATTTAATAATTGTAATCGATAATCGAGACCGTGAATCTGGAAATATTACCCTACTAAAAATACTACATAATTATGAGTGTCAATTTTCAGATTAAGTTTTGATTTTGAACGTTTGTCTAATCGCAACGCTGATGAAGTCACACCAAGCATGATGGAAATACGACGTATATGTGAACCGTCAGGTTTCGGGGCGAAGGTGACACATTAGTTGAAATTGAAATGGACGATTGCTTTATGCAATATTACTGCATTACAATTGCAGATCGTACGTTCATCGCAGGAACGACGACTGAATGTTTAATACAAGTGGTCTCGCGGGTGGGGTGTGTAGATGTAGATGTGGGAGCCAGGAGGGCGATTAGGCGGCGGGCCACTCCTTACTGAACTCGTTGGCGGCGTGTGTGGCGTGTGTGGCGTGTGTGGCGTGTGAGGCGGCGTGAGTGGCGGCGTGCGAGGCGGCGTGGGTGGCGAAGTGTTTGGGCGCGTGGTGCGGGTGCGCGTGCACACCTGGCGGCTGCGCGCCCGCCGCGTGGTACTCGCCGCCGCCGTAGCGCGCCGCGCCGCCGCCGTACGACGAGCCCTGGCGCCCGCACGAGACACGACACGTTACCACCGTACACCGTACTCCATACACCATACTCCATACATCGTACACCGCTGCCGCTCGCCGCGCCGCCGCCGCCAGACCCGCCCCGTGCCGTTCGACCCGGCCCCGGCTCTTGTGTTGCGTTCGAGCCTCGGCTCTCGTATGGGGGCGCTCGTCCCGTCGGCGTTCGAGGGCCGACGCGACGATGGGGCCGATCTCGCGGCGGCGGCTCCCGACCGGACGATTTGTCGTCAAATTTATTCTTATCCGATTTCCGGTGATCGCTTACACGAGTACTCTATCGCTCTAGTGTAGTAATAGTCAACGATTTATCTGACGATAAACCGTAGGGCATCTCGGCTGGCGGGCGCGCCGGGTCGAAGCCTCCGATCGGTAGGAGTTTTTGCGAATCTTGGAAGATGTCTTGTGAGTATTAAAGTGAAAAATACAAAAATATAAATTTGTTGAATCTTCTTCGGAGTCGGGGCTTCGGCCCGGGACGCGCCCCGTGCCGATCGCGAGGAATGGACCTGTGACTTTCAATTTATTAATAACGAAGCGTTTTACGAATTGCTAGCACTGTTTAGAATCCACTATGATCCTTTCCCCGTGACGACACGGTATTGTAAATATTTATGCTCTCTCGTTACATTTAACATAATAACCGGGTATCATCTCTGAACACTTAAAGTACAGCTCTTAATATTATTTTATCGTTAAATTATTTATTAATGAACCTGTAACAATATGAAAAATCCAAATTTTACTAATTTGTACTTTAAATGCCAATTTACAAGTGTTGAGATGAAACAAAGCGATTGAATCATCTCGCACGACTACAAAATGCAACATGAATATAGAATGGAACTAAGGTAAGCTTATATAACTAGTGCGGTGCGATGCCTTTAAGGTGAGCCCGCGTAATCGTCGCTAAGACCGAACCGTCCATAGTGAGAAATCCCCAGTTTCGCGACATTCCCTCATCCGAACCCACCCTTATCTCTAATTGTCTTTCTGGAGGAGCCACTCTTGTGGGCCCTGATCGACCAACTGGAAAAGAAGAATTACAAGACATCAAGTCCCACTCGCCACAATATTCCTGATCTTTTAGCGGTTTTATGTAAGTAGCGCAGAGCGTGAAGATGGACCGGGCGAAAAGCGTGTGAATTATCCCCGAGGGCAATGAGTCGGGAGGGAACTTCGGAGGGGAGGGGGGAGCGGGGCGGTGATGAGAGACCTTCAGCGAAACTCGATTAGAAGATAACATCTCCATGATTTGTCACTATGGATAGCGGTGCGACTGCACTCGGCACCCACTGCCGCGGCCGCGATCGGTCGCGCGCCGCCATAGCTCATGGCTTATAGCTTATTGCTCATAGCTCATAACTCATAGCTCAACTGATAGCTCGGAAAGACAAAAAGACATCGCACATCATCTCGCCACTGAAACATGCAGACGAGCGGCATCGATGTCTCCGATAAATTCAACAAGCGTCGTATACATCTCAACACAGCACACGGATGCGGGAGGCAAACTAATTATGGGCTCTATGGTATAAACTCATGCTGCATTTCGGCTGCCAAGTCTCGGTTGTTCGTTTGTTTGCATTCAAGTGAGAGGTATTTTCGCTGAATTTCGCTCTTTCACCAGTGCGTCTTCCACATCGCGCTTTCATTCGTGAATCGCAAACAAACTCGAGGCAAGTACAACCAAATTGAAGTTGGCAAGAAAACGAACTCATACCGTTCACTGTCTTATCACTCTTTCATTCGGTCTACATAATCATGGGATGGATGGGGATTGATGTATTTTTCATTTGTCATTCATGCACTCTTTCAAAAAAAATGACAATGTTCAAATGGATGCGGGATGAAATCAAGAGAAAAGCGAGGGTGAAATCGGGACGGCTCAGGATAGGAGGGATGCAAGCCCCAAGGGTTAGAGCAAAAAATAAAAATAAAAGAAACCATCAACTTGGCTGTACTTTTGTATAATGCACTTAACACCCACAGCGAAAATGCTGTGCGTATTAGTATACACACTGCTGCACCTCAGATAAGTATTCGACATGGTCTCTTTTTAATATACTCTCCTTTCATTCTAAACTTTATACAAACGACCAAATTCAAGAAGCAAGAACACTTATCCAAGGTGCAGCAGAGAATAATATTTGTTTGCGATTTGTGTTTCAATGGATAGAGGCAGTAAGAGAAAAACATTATAATAAGCACGATAAAAGCAAGACGGGACAATTATTAATACTGATTCTATCCATTATGCTGTGTGGGGCACTAATAACAAAGCCGATATCTTTCAGGATTCAGCATCGATTGCTTGTTATTTTGCGTTTCGTCGCGACCTACTGACCGCAGCTCGCGTTTCAACTACAAACATTTGCAATTTTAATAGACAATTATTTATCACTTTCACTAGTGCTTTGTTTACATTGAAACACGACGCTGCAATTTATCGGAGAAATCGAGGCAAGCTGGTCCAATCGTATTTGAGATCATTGCAGTTGTAAATTGTATGACGAGTTATTATGGTAAAGAACGAAGAACAAAATTAATACTGTTAATAAACATTGGAGCAAATTATTCGAAACTGAAATTTAAAGAGTGTATAAATCAAGAGATAATATAGAATCTATAATTACTTAAAATTAAATGGTTAAATAATATATGAACGATGCAGGGTGACGTTTGGCGAAACTACGACAACAGATCACGCATACAATTGGACTAGATTCTGCAACTAGCGGGTAAAGCATTCACACAAGCCGGCAAATACATTTTCTTTTTTATGAAGCGCTACTAAAAAATAAAAAGCTTAATGAGATAGCTACTATTCTCACAACTGGAAAAAGTATTTTAAATTTAGTAAAACATAAAATGTATTTGCCAGAATACATTTCATAGTACCTAGCATAGACCATACTAACACAAACACAATCAAGCAATGAGAAATAAAAGACAAATTGGTTCATGCTAGGTATAAGGAAATGCAGCATAACTCCTGTCCAGTCACTAAAACATTATTTTGTTTACAGCTTAAACAGTTTTTTTATGAGTTAACTACAATGAAGCTTTAGTAACTGAACATTCTTATTGCAATGGTTATAATTTGAACCTCCGCCAAAACACATCATACTGAGCTCATAGTCACCTATGATGTCTTCACTCTCTACACAAAAGATACACATTTGGCAGAAGTGATAATTGTGAAAATTTCTTAAAAGTTATTGTAGCAAAATTAATTATGTAATGGAGTACTAGACAATGGCTACGCTCATGTACTCGTAACATGGATTCAGTATGACATTGTGTTATTTAATAAAGCGTCGTATAAAGCGAATTTAGACAGTGTTCAAATACAACTTGAAACATCAACATGTTATGTACATGTCAGAGGAGCTGCAATTAGATTGTATACGATTTTAATGTATTCTATTATTCGCTAAATACAGAATTTCATGCATTTGAATATTGGTATTGAAAGTACGCACAACAAAAATGCACATTTTTTAAAGTTTCCTAAAGAAATCAATGTTGTTTTGCTTTGTATTATTTGTTTTTCTCGAAATGCTAGAGATTTTTCTAAAATTATTCTCATCTCGAAATTAAAGACAACCAGACTGATACAACAGGTACAACAACTTTATGGTATTTGCATGCATTTTTGGGGTGCTCATCCTGCTATTGCGGATTTACATTTAGGGTAATTGTGTTCTGTCAAAGGTGCATACAGAAGACTCTTTTATTATAATATCCTATTTCAATGTGTTATGGACTGGTGTAAGGACCATCAAATTGTCCCGATAGCATTATTCATTTATTCATACAAAATGACACAATATAAATATACAGAACATAATTGTTGTAGGTTCAATGTTGTTTGTTGCATGCGCCTTCTATGTGTTAATAGGTTCAGATGTCAAAAAAATTCCACATGTTTTAATCATTAAATTTATGTAAATATTTGTTAGATGAAATCAAATCTAATATCTGCTTAACATCTGAACTTATGCTGGTTAATGTTGGTTTTCCTTACACACTGCGACATTACCATGAAATTAAGTGGTTTAAAGTGTCACATGATTATTAGCGTTCACCGAATTCTGAAGTCGCAGGGAATAAGCTTGACTGACTGACATGTAAAATACGGGTAAATACGCTTCCAATTTCATCAATTCTGAAATCTCGAAAGTCCCATTCACATCTAACCATAGTTCACATGTACAGAGAGCGTACGCGTGTTAATTGCGTGTAAAAGCGTTCACATGTACACATATGAAGCACTAAAGCGGTTTCGTGCGTGTACATATGTACGCGCACACCGTTCAAGCTCTATTCATATCTACCAACACGAAGCGGGTTAGATAATTAATAACAGTCGGAGTGTGTCCGCACAAATATGCCGGCGAGCGTTAAGTCAATGTTTGGCTTGATCTACAGGAGCAAGTCTTATAAATTCAAATTCAATCCCATCAACATTATGTCAAACGTGATGGGAATTTTAGACTAATGAAACTCAATCGGTATATCAGTCATGCCATTATAACTCCATTGGTAATCAAAACTATCAAAATTATGGTAATTATCTAATTTTGACAGTCAGAATTAAACTATGATACGTATATGACATTTATAATAGTATGCTGTGCGCTCAAGCTTCACCTTTAAATAATGTGAAACTTTAACTGACGGGGTTAGCCAATAGCCACGTTACACGCTGGTAGATGTGAACAGAGCTTCAAGCGCGTACTACGCGTGTAGATGCGGGTGTGTTTTGTGTACTATGTGTGTATGTGTGAGGGGGTGTGGGTGGGGGTGGGGAGTGGGGGTACATACCTGGTCCTGCTGGTAGGCGGGCGGGTACTGCTGGTAGGTGGAGTAGTCTGCGGAGGAGCTCTTGGAGAGCGCGGCGGAGGAGAGCGCGCCGGTGAGCGCGGGGGCGGAGGCCGCGCCGCCCGCGCCGCCGCGCCCGTACATCTCGCCGCTCTCCGACAGCGGCACGTACGACCCTGCCCACACACATGTATTATATTCGTCTTTACATTTCTTTTTCTTCCAACCAGTACGCCTACATAAGTTTCTCACTATTCACAGGGGTAGAGAATGCCACTAGGCATTAAGACCGCCCATTGTTAGATAACAATAAAGCGTAAATAAATAAATAAAATTTATTTTATTTATTTATTAACATTTAATGTACCGTCACTACGCCGTTGTGACAGACCTACGAGCAAATTTACGATCTACCTGCTCCACTCCTATAACGTATTTTTAATTTTTTATGTGTAGATTTTTTTTTTTTGCTTTGACGTAACGGATGTTCCCTGACAACCAAATATTATGGTTATCCTATATGATTGTAATATTTATTATTACTAAAAGACCAACTTCCTCAAGTTAGTTTTAGTAATAATGTACGTATTATGATAATACTGGCGATTTTATATGGATTATGTTATGATTAAAACTGGCCGTAATTTATTTTTCACATAAAAAACTATGTACACTTCTAGCTCTTATGTTTCCTGATAATAAAGACTGGGAGAAAAGCTAACAGAAAACTTATTAGCTTATTTTAACTAAGGCACAAATGAAACTTTCAAAAGAGACTTCTCTATGTCTATAATAAATATTTAAATATTATTATAATACTTATATCTATATTACGTATATTTTTATACTTATTAATTATTATTACAGTCCATAAAACATTGTTATAACGTTGCTACCTATGAATTAACTCAACGTGAAGTTAAATACATAACGGAATAAAACAAGAATGCTCATCACTCATTTAATTTTACTGATATTATTACGATTCATTCCTCTAGAAAACATTACTCTCGTTTAATTATTTGCTGCCGTCTTCTATCATACCTAAACATTGACACCTTGTCTTTACGACTGAAGAAAAGAGGGAGAGAGCCTATCCGATGTAATTAAAATAAGAAATGCCAACCAACATACTGTTCCACTCCCAACTGACACAGATTTTCTATTAGTATCCGACAAAAAATTACTACTGGCTTCTATGTTTATAAATTCTACTTTGTACTTGCCGGTTTTGACTGAAAGTTAATGTCGGTTTACACTTCCACAAGTATAGCAGCGAGCCAACATGAGAAAACGGCGGGTCTAATAGAAAAATCGCATGGAAACGATCAGTAAATAAAGTGAGAGTTTGAAGAAAGGTGACTCCCCCTTGGACCTCTTTCAGCCCCCGCCACTTACCGGACAACACTGGACCAAATCATTTAAGTTGGACAACTACCTAGGATCTCTTTATCTCGGGATGGTAATATGCTCGATCGAGTAACGTTTTGAGTCAACTCAGGTGTCAGCACTGACCTGTATAATATAGACTGGACAGATGATACCCTTTGAAATGACAGCTCTTAATAATTCCTATTTGAAGC
>DWIY01000328.1:0-14359 GCA_018248615.1 Erynnis brizo brizo
ACTACATAATATATTAGGGTCCTGCGAACATTTATTTTTTATTTTTATAAGATTATAATTATTTGTGTACTTATATAAGTACATTTAGAAAAACAAATGCCGAGTTTGGTATATATATGGAATAAGACGCGCGGTACAGGGAGCGGCAGGAACAAAAGTATAAGTGAATGAATGCGACGCCACGAAACCGAGCGGCGCGGACAGCGGTGCAGGAGTGAGTGGAGAAATCCGCCATTTATTTAAATGGCGAATTTTGTTAACTTTTTGGAGTTTACTCCTTAAGAATCGGTTTTTGATATAAGATGTGAAATTTTGTGTAAATTCGGTATTTTCTTAATTGGCCAATAGTAAAATAGATATAATAGATAATAATAGATATAATATGATATAAATAGATATAATATCATTTAGAAATTTCTAGCTTTGCGGGAAACGGGATATTCAGATGGTTCAGTAGCTCTTAGGCTAATAGCTTTGATAAAATAAACCAAGACTTAAATCTTCGCTCACTAAATCTCTCTGGGCATGATAGTCCCACAATCGCGTTCATAGTGCTTGTTTCACGCACCGTCTGCGGCTGCCTTCCTATGATACTCGTAACAGCAATGTGCTTTGGGTTATTTTAAATTAAAAAAACACTTACATATACATTCAACGTAACGTAAAGTAAGTACTTTATTTACCTAAGTTTATTTAGAAGAAAAAGGTTACCTAGCGCTTAGTAATTGTAATCCACCTTAAACCAAAAATCCAATTCAGCCGGCAATCAATAAAAGTTATAAGAAGTTGATTTGATTACAATAAAATTCTTGCTCCCTTTCCGAGTCGTTATAGAAAAACTTTTTTAATATCAAGTGTAACAGTCCGTCCATTCGTTTGAAGACACCTATTTGAAGCAGTGAAAAGAAAGAGCTCTTACACACATCAAATAAAGTTTGAGATCACCAGCAAAAGATGCATTTATTTTTTAATTTTACTTTTTTAAAAGATTGTTGTTTACGTAACATCTTTTTATAAAAAAGATACACTTGTTGAAATAAAAAAAATATTTTATTAAGTAACTAAAATTGAATTTAAAAGTCCTAGTGCAATTTCGACTAATAAATAATTGGAAGAAAAAGAGGATTTAACTAAATATTATCAACATTTATTATTAAATTGTTTTTATTTAGTATAAGATAACTCCTCCCCTGGCTCGAACACATGCGGCAATCCTTCTTGGCATGATGAGAATTAAGTTATCCAGCATTTCTTGCGGTAACCTGTCCCATTCTTAAATAACGGCTTCCCTGATCTTTGGCACTGTTAATAACAGAATAATTTAAAAAAATTAAACCGACCTCAAAAAAGTATGAAATAACATTTATTACCTACATACTTTTGGCTTAAGTACTATTTATTGAGGTTGGTGATATCGCATCAAGTAAGTACTTTTGTTTGTATTAATGTTAAATTTTTGCACCAACCTCAAAAATAGCAAGCCAAAAGTATGTAATAAATGTTATTCCATACTTTTTTGAGGTCGATTTAATTTTTTTAATATTTTTTTTTCGTAATTTTTAGTTTTAAGTCCATATTTATTTATCCACTTGTTTTTAGTTTTCTTGTTCTTCACGCAGTCAGGTTTTTTGTTTCTTTTTAATTTTTTTATTTTATAAAATGATGTTACGTAAGCAACATTCTTTTCAAAAAGTAAAATAAAAAAATAAATGCATCTTTTGCTAGTGATCTCAAACTTTATTTAATGTGTGTATGTACTCCATACACGTACATAGGGTAAAAGCCGGATAGTTGCCTCGGGGGGATACATGCCCTGGTTTTTAATACACCATGTTAGAAATATAAGTTATGTTGGCGCTTTACTACAATAAGTAGTGACCCCTCGCAGGCCTCAGTGCCGCGGAAACCATGGGAATAGGCACTGGTATTTTGTTCGTATGAGCAAAAATCTTCCGCGGCGAAACTTTGACGAGCGTTATAATTATATTGGTAAGTAATTTCTATTGAATATTTTTATTACTGATCGTGGTTTCAATCAACTTTTTGTTTCTTTGCATACATTAGAGTTTAAATTACATTTTTTATTATGTTTTATTGCTAAATAATTTTTATTTATTTCGCAAATAAAAAGGGCAAGTATCCGCATCAAAAAGGATAGTCGCCCTAGTTACTTTCGCGGATAGTTGCCCCTAGAGTGACTAAATATTTTTTAACAAGTAAAGACGGATTTTATTATTTCGTTGTTTTTTTTCGAATTTACTGTGACTCTAACTTGTTATAAATAAAATAAATATCTACTTAACTGTTTTAGATAAGCAAAATGCCTCGCAAACATAAGTGTAAACTAAAACGTATAAATACAAAATTCTATCTACATACCTACCTTCTTATCTGACGTAATTTTTGTCACTAAACCACCACTGAATAATATTTTTATAATTTAAATCATTAAAACTGAAAGCTGTTTAATAATGTTAATTAATATTTCAAATTGGACTTAAAAAAAGATCTCAGTAAATTATAAAGACTGTTAAATAAATAATAAAGATTACTTTAATATTAATATAAATTTCTTTCTATCCATAATAAAAATCATATCGAGGTTACTATTCCCACGTGAGGCAAGTATCCCCCGAAGCATTTTTCACGCTAGGCCACTATCCGCCATAGTAGGCGACTATCCCTTTTTTGAGAGGTGAATTAAAACAGAATTTATTCAAAACCATTATTAATTATGTATACAAAAATAGGCTATTATAGTAGATAAAAGACCTTTGTTTTGAAATACATACTGAATATTTTTCAGCAAGGTCATATTTTAAAAAAATAAAGCTTTTTCGAAAAGTGGGGCAACTATCCGGCTTTTACCCTAATATCTACCTAATTACATTTAATTTTGTCCTAATTAAACATTTTAGTTACACGTGAACCCAATGCAAGATAATTTTGTATGTTGTCTGGTTCAGTGGCATAGACAAGTTGAACTACAGAACTACCTAATAAAAATTAATTAAGTTTAATTTATTTAAAATTAATTAAGTTTTATATTGTATAATATAAAAGACTGTTAAGTAATCATAATTATGTACGTGATAGCTTATTTTTCTATTAAAGATGTAGATTTATAAATTTACAAAATGATTATATTTAAATGCCAATTATAATCAATCAAAGTAAGCATAAAAATATTTTTTCTATTTCATGGTGACGTTAGTTACCAAGTCTTATCTACGCTCTAAAAGTTTCCTGAACTTAAGAGTCTTGGATTTAAATAACTGATAATGTCTATATTACTTGGCACAAAGCCTATTGCTGTCAATGAGTGAATTAACTAATTCGATATTGAACTCGCTACGCAATTTATTTTCAATAGTAATGTAATGGTTATTTACCAATACCTACCGCCAATAAATATATGGGTGGCAATGTTCAGAGTAATTTAAAGCTATATTGAAAATACAGAAGTACGGACAGCGCTCTTAAAATTTTATGTCCCGTGCGTTTTTGGATAAATAATCCTATTATTGATTTAATGCAGTACCTACAAAATACAAAAATTGTTACAGCTAGATAGTTAGGTACCTATACCTAATATGTATCAACAAACCAAATTTTAAAAAGCAGCAAGAAAAAAAATGTTTATTACAAACGAGTTTTACCATTTCTTAATGATCCATTTTTTTATAAATAATATAAAAAATCATTGTATTTTAACTTTGATTATTTCTTATACTTAGGTAGGTACTCTTCCTTACATTACCTACTTTACCTAGTGTTGGTAGGTAAAGATGTTTGTAAACGTAATTAAATAGATTGTTCAATTATTTTATTTACGCAAGAGGCATCAACCACTGTTCTATAACAAATTAAGTTCGAAATGTATTCAGAATATGTATTGCGTCACATTCGTACTCGTATCCAGCCAAAGTTAAATTTACAAATGAGGGTAAACTTTAGAACGTCACGTTGAAAGCAATCACGGTTACTCGTGACTCTCGTGACTGAAGTTCGATCTGACAAATGTTAGATTTGAGCAAGACCTCCCAACAATTTTATTTATCTGTTCTTCTACGTACTCTACCTACCTCCGTTAGTCTATCGCGGTCGAAATATTGGCACAAGCTGTTTGTTTTAAGATTAACATTAATATTCAGTTATAACGACTATTGTGGGCAATTATGATCAGGTAGCTTACTAGAATTAAATATCAAATTAATAATAAGTACCTAAGTACCTAGTTAATTTAATCATTTTGTACAACAATCGTTCACTTTGCCCGATGAGATACTTTCCGCAGTGTTCGTAACACGTCGTGAAGCACTTTGTGTTTCGGTAAAAAAAAAATATGCCAGTCATCGAGAGTAGGTACCTAGATAGGTAGGTCTGCGCTTCGACTTATAATCTCTGAAGCTGTTCAGATCTTAGTTCGATGTACGTGTGTTTTTCTGTGGGTTAGACCTTAGGTACAATTTACACTTGAATGTTTAATTTTTATTTAAAATATTTTTTATTCTTAATGAAAACTTTGTTATAAGTGAAATACGTATAAAATCATATTTATAAAGTACGAAGAGAAAGACTACATTTATTCAGTACCTACCTATGCTTTCACAATCAACTTCGCGCTGGAGTCTGCATAAAATAATACGCATCAATCTCGTATATTAGTTCGGAGCTCCGCGGAACAACATAAAAACTTCCTCAACTTTCCTATACGAGCTCGTAAATCTCGCGTTTTTTAATAGATAAATAGGGCCTCGCACAAACGAGCAATATCGCATTATTTGGCCCTCCCTCAGGAAAGGCCCTCCTGATAAAGCCTCCTTACCTCACACCCTTCATGTTAATGTACTCCGCCAGACGGTGACAACCATTTTTTGGCCCACTTGGTTACATTATGGGAGCTATAAAGAGTATTTCAAATTATATTTTCCGTGTCCATTAAAAGGAGATGTGCCCGTCTCGCCGTTATTTAAAAGTTGTTGGTTCGTACACCATTATAACTCATTTTTTGTTTTAATTATTCAGTGCACGCTTAAGTAGCCGTGAGTTCACGCAAATTTGTGCTATTTTTGTGAATGCTAAAACAGGTAGCCGTGTTAATTTGAAAAAAGTAGTTTGCGAAACAACAATAAAATTGTCCGCCGTTGTCGGTCTTTAGGCAGCACAAAAGTTAGCTCACCGTGCAAGGTAATAAAATGTTCAAAACTTCGAAAAAATATGCCGTCATAAACAAAGCGCTTCGGATGCAAAGTTAGATAAAGAACATCTCACACACCTGAGCTAGAAAATTGCTTTTTTCTAAGCGCCTCCAGTTTTTTACCCAACTTTCTCCAAGAATAAAAGAAGTTTCGTGGAAGAACTTTCGCATTTTTTCTGGGCGGACGTCGGGGCGTAAATCATATCTGGATCCGTATGATATGACGGGTCGCAAATGCAAGAAACGTGGTAACAATGAAAATATTGTGACACATTTTAAGGGAACAATTGTTTCGACTGTTTTATTTCGGTGAAAGCTGTTCAACGCAACTGAGTTTAAAATGTTTGTTTAGTAGTGGCGAGTTTGTAAAATTTCACGGGTTTAGGGAGGTCAATTCGTCTTTATTTGCGTCTTAGGTGTCGTAACTTATTGCCGCCCGCGCGTAAAACAGCGGACCCTTATCACAACTAGTTAAAAACTAATTACCGGGGTGACACCACCTTTCCATAAATCCCGCGGCTCCGCCGAATTGCCCTGACAAAAGTTATTTTTAAGAAAAAATCCCTCGAGGCTGCCCCTCCTCGCCCCGCGGCCCCTCCGCCTCCAGAGGAATTTATAACGATTTATATTCATGGCATAACAACGTGAGCCAGTTTAGGGCGATACCGTTTAAATTACAAACTGCTAAATAAAACTTGTCTAGCCGTAGGTACCTACCAATATTTATATGTGTCGAAAATTGTACATCATCTGCTTTGTAAATCTTGCACGACATGCGTTTCTCTTGATTTAAACTGTAACGTTTTATACCAAAATAGCTGCAATGTAACTCTCAGAAACGTTACTTATAACCCATAGCCACTTTGAGTACGTTCTGCACCCAAACTTACTTCGTATTTAACACTCATATTATATTAATTAAGTATATAAAGGGGACATTAATCATGGATCCTTTACAGTTTGCCGCATGGAGCTCACCTAAATCGAGCACCATATGGCTGTGAATGTTTCAAACAGGGACTGTAACTCCTAGACGGAACTACAAATCAAATGTGGTTTAGTGGCGGAAGCGTTTAGTGTCGCTTCGGCAACTGTTTAAGGGCCATTACTTATTGGACAGGAATCTGGATTGATTTGAGGGTGAGCCAATAAATTTGACCTTTTCTTACTCGCTAGGATAGGAACTAGGCGATTATTTAAACGTAAACGTTTACGTTTCGCTACCTATGTTTGGCTGATTAAAATTATGATTCAAGTTTACTGTTCGTCTGAATTTCGCGATATTTGACTTCCAAGTTGCTATCGATAGCAAAGTTTCATTGGTTTAATATTCCAAAAAATTCCAGAAATAAGTCGACTTTCAGCTCCATAACAAATAAATGATGGAAAAATGGAAAATCTAAACACCTGCAAATATTCAAAACAAAATTATTTTGTTATTTTTATTTTCATTTTGCTATTTTTATTTCCGAAAATGAGCCAAATTTTAACCCCATTGCAAATATTTTATGATACTTTCGTCACACTTTTTTCTCAAACAAACTCTAAGACACGTGCAAGATACGTACCTATTGGAAATGTCCTAGCCTCAGGATCTGAAGGGGTGTACTAGCAGGGCACCGTTGGGGGTGGTTCCACCATAATTGATGAGGTTCTTAGCTCAGCAGGGCGGAGAATTATCATTGCGCCGCGACACTCCGCTACAAGCCTTCATTAATTTGTGATTAGCCCGCAGTTAGAAGACTTGAGAAGGCTTTCTTCTAATTAGATAACCGCTTCCTCTTTGGGGTTCGAGGAAAGAATGTTACGTGCAAGGATGAAAGTTTGTTTATGGCCGAAACGACTTGCTCTAGAAATTGTTATCACAGAAGTAAGCAAGTTTAGAAAATAATTTAAGAAATTCCTAACAGTTACCTATTTTTTAATTTTAAAAATCAAAACAACAGCCACATAATAAAAATTAATGAATGTTTTGCTTAGAATCTAATAACAAGTGTAAATTATGCTATTATTAGGTATACGGATATATTTTTTACTTAATGAAAAAATTGTATTTAGGTGATTAATTTATTTTGTTTCGCGAAAAATTCTTTGGTTTTAAATTGGTAAACGTAACTACTTACATTTTATTTACGTAGTGTTCACCATTATTATCATTTTTGACATCTATAAGAAGGTATCTAAGTAACTTTTGTAATAATCAGACAATTCAAAGTATGTCAAGATACGTCTAACATTTGAAAACTGAATTCATCCTCAATAAATATCTCAAGCATCGTTTACTTGGAATACGGCAAAAACGTTATTCCCCCATGCTGTTTATTTAAAGGTGGATTTGTACGATATTTATTCTTGCATACACATGCTTGGGGGAATATCCTATTCTTATCAAAGGGAAGTTAAAAATCATGTATTTAGTTTCCCCGCTTTTACAGTCTTACATTTATTGTATTTGTACATCATTTAATTCTTAACAAATGATTTTACAAAAATCTGTTTCTTTTCTTAAATACCTACGTACTTTACTTTTAAACGTATTTTTGCATAATATTACCTACCTACAGATATTTAGGTAAGTACGTATAGGTAAATAAAGAATGACGTTCGAGATTTTTTCAAAACATAGATGTATTTAAATTTAGAGATAACTTCCGAACAAAAATTAGGCAACATCCAGTGACTCGCTGTAACATTACATATAGCATATCGAATTGCCTGCCTAACAATAACCTAAACGAATTTTGGTTAAATTTGTGACTCCCTTGTGTCATCGACATTTCCCCAACTAAGTGGTCTGCTAAGAAAACCTACATATTTGATTAATTCGGTAAGAGGGGGCCGGAGCCAATTTGTCTGATTGCTACCGATATACTACTGTCAATTTACTTGAGTTACCTATGTGTCTTGCTTGGCTTTACAATAAATTCAGACCCTATCTTTGCGTCCCCGTCAATAAATATTTGCGCATGATAAATCCAATAAAGTTGTACAGTTGAATTGTTTTTTATTTATTTAGACATACTAAATGGATTGTGTAAAGACATACATTATCTCACATACAATTTTACTTAGGGTATATTATTTCTCAAAAAATTAGCGAACAAAAAGTATAATCACAGGTGGATACGTAGATAGGTATCCTATGTGGCACTATGTGCTTCTAGATCTTCTCTAACAATACCTACTACCTATGCCTAGATAAAAGTTTATTTGAAAGAACTAATCTTCTAGACAAACTAAGGATTTCTATATGTACTAAGAAAGTGAAATATTCCGAATTTCATACGAGTAAAGAAGTTGCACTGATACCTACTTAACAAACACTCGCCTAAAGAAATAAAAACATTTTTCATACCGAGATCTGGGAACCATCGACTGAATGGACCATTGGCCCTCAAAAGTACCAGTTACACCGGAAAAGGTGGGACTCGTAAAATAATCAAGTAGCACCTCATAGACTGTAGGGCAAATTGTTAATTAGAAAGGTTACGTATCCCGACCCTACCGGCCATTACCATCAACCGGTAGGTACACGCCTCTTTCGGGTAAACGCACCAAATCTCTACAGGAGGGGAAAAATCAAACTGTAAATATCGGAAAGCAATCCGAGGTGATTCTATTAGATTGAGTTTAGTAAAGCAGGCTTAGGCGCTGTTTGTGGACACCGTGATTTATATAGTGAAAAGTTGATACCTACTGAGTTTTTAGGCTTTTTGCGTGTTTTTGGATCTTAAAATCGATGCTCTTTAATTCTGTGAGTTTTCAATGTAGGAACCTACCTGCCTACATAGGTTTATGAAAAAATTTGTAGAAATACTTTTGAAGATTGTAATTTCTCCAAAATGGCGATAATATTCTATGAGTTGACTGCAAAGTTTTACTATGTCCCTTCCTCACTTTCCTGCGAAAAAAATTGCATAATAAAGCGTCGCCTATGTGTCTTTCAAGTTCGATAGAATTTAATAAAATATAATTTAAAACCTATTAAATTAAACTTAATTTAAAGAAAATGCCAACAAATACCTCTTGCATTTGTACGCAGTTCTCAGTTCGCGTGCCTGAGATGAATCTGCGCAGTTCCCGAGGTGTCTCCTATCTAAGTAGATCTCCTGCAATACTCGCCTCACACTCTGCACTCTTAATTGGCACTTTCATATTATACTGTAGAATTTCGTTATTTCAATGGTTGGTTTAATTAACGAGAGGTTAAATGTTTTAACTTAAGGTACATTGCTATAAAATTCAGAGCCCTTAGGAGATTCAAGCCTTCTCGGTCGAACATTTGAAATATTAAGTCTATCATTAATAAAAATTATGTTGGCAACAACAAATTATTTCCATAAATACATACCTTCATTTACAAATACGTTCTTAACGCCATCTAGTTATATTTTTGAACAGCGCATTGGCAGGTAGGTAATCAATGTTTAGGCTGCGAAAAAAGTCATTTCAGAGGTTTTGATAATCATACACAATTAAAGTAGGTATAGACCGTAAACATAACCTGTGAGGTTGATATGACATTTTCTACCAAACCTAAGAAATATCTCTTTTTTTGTGAGGTATTTTAAAAAGCTATATGGGGCTTTAGCAGGCCCCAAATGGCCTGTGTGAGTAACTTCCCGATCGAGATAAGCAGTCACATTCAAGATATTTAAATCGATTTTCCCCAATTTTCCGCGGGCCGGCGCGTATGAGACCCGCGTAGAAATACCAAATCACAAATGTTTGCAGGATATCCTGATCTCAAAGAAAACTTCCTAAAAGAAGAAGCCATAATCTTTAAATTTATAGACTAACAAAGGAATGACACATAAAAGAATTCTATATTCTATGGTTAATCCCATTGTTGTAAGTATTGTACGCTTTTTAATTGAGGGGTCAATTTAAAGCGGTTAAATTTTTCCAACGTCTACGTCTTGAAGTCTTTACATTACTAAAATAAATGTCAATTCCTGACTTCTTTTTATATACAAATCTTTCATCGAGTCCTCAGAATCCTGTTGGTTGTGGCAACCCTTTCCTAGTCAATTTATCCCGTGTCGTGGCGGGACCGTGCTATTGTTCGCCAAATGAACTGCCGCTATACCGTGGTACAGTTCTGTACACCGTGCTTACACTCTGTTCGAGACTGGGTTCGATTCGGCATTGACGAGGTGTACGTGTCAATATTACATGGTTGAACAGTAGTTAGACTACCGAACCGCATTACGCCAGCGTGGTGGACTAAAGACTGCATCCTCCTCATTGTATGTGGAGGTCCAACTGAATATACCTAGGTCTTATATGTTTAAATTAAGTAGGTACTGTAAGTCACTGCTAAAGAGACTCTAACTTTAAAACGTAAATTAGAAGATAAACCTACATGGACCTTATAGACCCAATGTAGTGTTATTTGTTAAGACATTAATTAGGAATATAAAATCAAATTAACTTTAATTTTATCAGCACCCCGTTTCCAAAACTTGCGTTTATTATTTATTATTCAAACATCTGCACCAACAATTATATCAAAAAGTCAATGGCACTGGTATCGACCCTCTGAAACCCTTTAAATATTCTTTCATTAAGGAGTTTCTCGTATTTCTCCCAACCGGAACCTATTTGTTGGGCTGCTATTTAAAACATTTGCCTTCTGTTTACATAGATCAGATACGTTCAACAAAGGCTTTTGTAATTAAGAAAGATATTTTAAGTTGCCGCCGGCTTGCCTTTATACGCAGAATGAATCTACTGGATTAAGTGCGTTTCAAGTTTTGTTGAATGGTACTTACTGTGGGTAAGAGTTTTATCTCTTAAATATATTGAATGTAATTAGATATCAAAAATTAGGTAGATTTATACTATACATATCACTGGCAAGTGGACGATTGAGGTTTAAATGTACCTATACTACAACTGTGTTTTGTAGCTATACGAGTAAATGTAAAAAGGTACGAAGGGTACCTCTACGTACCTAATAACGTCTATAAATTTTCACCTTTTGTATTAAACCATTGAAATACATACCCTCCATTGGGCCAATATCCCAAAGATGGATGGAACACGCAACGCAGTATATTCGAACAGCTCACAAAAATAAATTTCCCGCTCCAACCCCAATTTAGGAGTGCATTATTTTCGCTTTCACAGACATCCAATACAATTAAAATCTTCTTTAATTAAGGGACAGCAATTTATCATTCGCACGTGGCGCACAGTTTTCCACTTCTGTGCGTGTTCGCCTTGTAACGGGATGGTATAGCCAAATCACGGATTAAAGGAAAATCGCTCATGAAAAGCATACGTAAAGCTCGAATTTGGTACTTGTGCCCATCGTGTTTAAGATAGGTTTATGGAGTTTCCCGGTATCTCTTCCATTTTGTCGCTGTTTCGTTATTTACCCGTACGTGAGGGATGCGAGCAATAAATAGGTGCGCAAACATATTTGACGTTCACAAATACCTCCCAAATTGGTTTCTTTGGTGTGACTGGCCGTTATTACAGGCTTTGTTTACTTATTACTGAACTGCCGCGGTAGCTTGTGTCAATAAGGGGCGTGATTGTTTAGGGGATGCTTTTCATTATTTTCTTTGATCATTTATAAACCTATACGATAGAGTTCACTCATAAAATAAACGAAAATGATTATACCAGTATACTAGCACATACTACGCACTAATCACGTAAATATTGTGGTGGTAATCCAATTTTAGAACATAACACAAAGAGCCAAATAAAACGTTAATGTTAACAATGCTACGAGCAACACGTCTTGGCTGAAACGAATTGCGGTCTTCGGGGGATTTACGGTCCTCTTGTTCGTTCCGTTCTCACAAATTAGTTATTCTACGATTCAACCGATCGCTAGAGTTTAAAAATATTATATTTAAATTTAGAATGCTGGCTAATATTTTCAAACGCTCCCACGCGAATGCACGTAGTATGACTCAGAGCTTCAATGAGTTGAGTCGGGAAAAATGTTTGGTAGTCAGTGGATGAAAATTGGCGGAAAAAAATAGATCATGGTGTAAACGAGGTGCGATTCGCAATCCGGTCGTGCCGGGTGTCCGGGCGTCCGCCGGGGGTTGTAATTCAAGTGACAAATATCGAAGGCCACAATTCATATTTCTGCTATCTCGGCGCTTGTGTCGCCATCTGTGCCGCAGGGACGCTCGCCATTGGTTCTCCATCAACCGGCCGTGTGATCTATTTTTGTTGGGAATAAAACATTGTTTTTTTCCTCTGGGAAATGTTTTATAAGTATTTTTAGGGTTTGTACGTGACATTCTATTTCGAGACGTGGGGATAAGCGGTTATGGGGCTCGGTTACATGGCTACCGCAAAAGTGCATTAGAAATGATATTGCGATGGGATTACGAATATTGGATGTTGATTTTTGGCGATAAAATTTTCATCAGATAGGAAAATATTTTTGGTACACACGCAGTGCAGTTAATCTTTCCGTGATTTAAATTTCATAGTCGGAAACTGTATAGTCGGAAAATAGTATTGTGTGCACAGCGCATGCATTATCGAGATCGAATTTCACGTGCCCATATAATTTTAAGCTCGTAAAGCCCGAACAATAATTCACTGGGAGCATTTGCGGAAAATGCATTTTATTGTTAAAACGTGAATTTTATTTATCGTCGACAACCCGTGGTGGGGTTTCAGTGGGCTGGAGGGGGTTGATTTGCAGTAGCTGCGCATCGAAGCCACCCTTTGGCACGGATTATTTATACTAAAGGTAATTTCCCCGGTTCATTATTGGGAAATGCAACATTTGTGCATTTCACGGGCTGTCATTTGCAGTTCATTAAAAATAAACTCCGGCCGCAACGTATTCGCCCAATATATTCTCGATTTTATGACGTTTTGCTGAACGATTTTATTATCTGTGATGCTGACAAAAATATATGCAAATTGCCATTTCGAACGCGTTAATTACCTTATCGAATATCTTCATGACATCTTGTAGAAGGTATGATTTAAAAACCTCCTTATCCTTTCCAAATCGAATCAAAGATTTTTCGATGATCGAACTTTGCTCATGTGCGTTGAACTATCGATCTGAAACAGAAAAGTGACTAATGTTCATACATTGATATTAGCCGGGCAAATCGAATCGTCTACTAAGCAGTTCATGAATCATACAATTAGGTGCGTATTTCATCTTGCGGGTTAGCCTAGCACGCGCGAAGCCCTTCCGGCGCGATAGTCATCACAAGGCGTTGTCTCAGATCGTAACGCCTCGACAACATTACGCCATTTAATTGCAAATGCTACTTGTTTATCGCGTCTACGCTCTCATAATACATTAACCCTTTGTCAGAAACGTGCCAATCTACATTCGTCTCCATTCTCACCTAAGAACCTATTGTTTATTTTTCGTTTATCACGAAACTTATCTTTATTGCTTTGGAGAACTTAATTAATATTTGTTTTAAATATTATTGTAAACAACATTTAAACATTCAAATAAAGGCAGATAATATAATTAAATAATACACAATAAATATAGGTATGTTACATCAAGCTTTACATAAATCGTTCCTTAACTAGTTAGTAATCCTTCCTTCAAGTACCAGTAGGTACCTACAATTTAGTAGAGGCGGAAGAAAGTAAACGGGATAAAAAGCGATACAGACGAAAGAAAAAAGGGGGAGTTCTTTTAAAAGCTATTTAGCTCCAATCCCTAGATAGCGTCTACCGCAACGGCTGGACCGTTTTTTCCGCTGAAAGCCAATTTGGAATGAATCACAGTAACAGTGGCGACCATCTGTGCTAATTTACCTACGGGCCGACAGTCTAATGCGAGTCGTTCGCTCGTAAATATCGAATCGCGACCGAGCGCCGAATATCGAAAGCCGGCATTAGTCGGATACAGCTAATACACACGGGGGTACGTGCGATAAATTATCGCATGTTCATTTGGCCTCCGATGTTTAATCTGTCCGCTGATACTGTACTGCCCCCGGCCATTTTGAATTTCGAATAGATAGGAAATTTTAAGATTACATTACACATTTTCATTGTGTTTCATCTCTTTGTATGACCACAACGATAATCTATCTATAGATAGTTACGAGGATTTTTCAAAAAGTACCTAGATAGACCAATCGTTCACAAAATTATCAATTGTTTTACACTTTGTTATAGCCAGTAGATACACTAAAT
>DWIY01000329.1:0-14356 GCA_018248615.1 Erynnis brizo brizo
ATACCTATGTCTGCGAGTCATTATTTTCAGATATGAATAGAATTAAAGACTCGGTTAGAAATCGTTTGGCAGATGACTCCAGTTCAGCATGCATTCTGCTAAAAGTAACATCTTACAACCCTAACATAAATATGTTATTTGTCATCTAATGTGCAATAACAGAAGTCACACTAATAAAATTTTACTTTAATTTAAAAAACGTGAATATTTCTTTAGAAAAATGGCACGTTGATATGTAAAGGTTCGCCGTCCCTGCACTAGGGAGTTTCTTTTTTTCTTACAAATGAAATTGTAAAACGATATTTTTTGTTCTTTATTTAATAAGAGAAACGTTTTAGAGTTTTCCCTTTTGCATAAACAGACACTAAAACTGGAGGATTATTTAAGATAGAGCTACTGAAATTGGTGTTAAGCAAACTTAATTACCTGCTATAAATTACTTAATTTCACATCTGCCGTACCTATTATGGGTGTTATGCAGAGAAAAAAAGCAAGTTATAATCAAAACATGCATTTCTTACGAAATTCATTTGCATACTGTGTCAGTGGCGCGGTTCAACCAACGGAAAATTTATTAAATTAACTAGCTCTTAATTTTTTTTTATGATAAACGCCGCTTCATCAAGCTTTTCCAGATTTTTTTTCAGTCTGCGTTTCAATGTAATTTGCTCACGAAATTAAAAACTTTTGTTTTTAATTTCGTGAAAATTTAATATTTAAAAGGTTAATATTTTATGTCTTTGCCAACATTCGTTTACTTATGTTAAAATCATCGTAGTGACACGAAAACTTAGTCTTTAACTAGAAATCGCGATAAGTCACAACGACCTGTTTAATAACTTTAAATAAGTAATATCTTCAACACGTTGCATAAACCACGTGCGAGATTGCTAAAACGATAGCGCCAACAAATGCGCGGTTATTATGTAAGAATGTATGAAATTCCTCTTGTGAGTGCAAGATTTTCGCTAAATTGGCCTAGATTTTGAAACTTTATGTGCTAGATGTTAAGTTCAAAATTTAAATCTGTTATTTTGGTTACTTCGCCCCAGTTTAAATGGTTTCCTGCAAAATATAAACAGAAAACCCCTTTTTCATACCTTTTGCATCCAAATCTATGGAACAGGCGCAACGCGAAAGATAGCATAGATACTTTCCGTATAGGTATGTAATGTAACTAACTGAAAGCACATAGGTACATAAGTACGAAGTACTACTCGTAGGTATATCTACTCTATAGATCAACGCAGAGTCATATTGTCATTTAATTAATTTCGACAATATTATTTGTCTGTAGTAACTGTAACAATCCAGTTCTATTTTTTGTACTAATACGGACTGCTTGTTTTTGTATATTTTTTCGACATGGCTTTGAATAACCTCCTTCCTTAAGTCACAACCTTCCTAAACATTCTTAAGCTCTGAAGTCAAGTCTGTACTTACTCCACACTATGTAGTACACAATTTAACAATAACTTGACTACTGTGTTTACTCTACAAATATTATAATGAGATTATTTAACCGTTTCTCAACTATATAAAGTCCTATGTGTTTTAGCCTCGTTTTTTTCGGCACGTGTTTATATTATTATCTGTTTTATTGACACACCTACATAATTAATATTACTTATGCACGTGTTTTGAATCAGTAAATGACAATTAAACACGATTTTGTGATAAATTCGTTCACGACTGTATTTAATTTTATTATCGTTATTTTTTAATTACACTGCATACACAGCTTGATAACTAAGGTGATCATTTTCATTGCTATAACCTATAATTTTTTAATTTTTTTCTGTTTTTATTTTAGCCGACAATCATCACGGCTGTATCCCTGGCTTAATCAACATCAAATTAACATCAACACTAACAGTTTCTAGTTAAAAACTAGTTTCTTATGCGCGTGACCTATTCGAAAAGACTCCTACAGTAAATAACAGTATTTTTACACTCTGACATCGTAAAAAGGGTCACTAGATAAGTACATAAATTTATTCCTCAAGGTGAAGGAAAAATTAAGATGTGAACAGCATCTTCCATGCTTCCAATATCGCATCACAAAGTTTGCACAGAAATGCGTGTGCAAACTAAAATAAGGAAATTGAGATATATTTTTAGGATCCTCGTATAGCTATGTTTTAGTTACGAAGTTGCGTCTATTGTTTGTATTTTAATACATATCAAAATAATTGTGTAAAGAAAAGAAGCTTTTGAAACTGGAACATATTATATTATTTTTGTGAAGATGATGATGGCAGGTTGCAGGTGAAATAAATCAACTCAAACACTGTCTTAATTGTTTTAGTTTTAAATGAAAACCATAAATTATTAAACTACGCGATATTTAATGCGTAAAAGGAAGTAGATGCAGTGGTACGTACCTCTTGAGGAGTAAAAGCTCTGAAAATATTTTCTAAAACAACACTTAATTTCAATGGGTAGTTATTTACAAGTTTAAAAATCTACTTCCTTTTACTGGTATTTTGGTTCAAGAGATTACTTTTGATTTTATGGTAGTAATCTTGATGCAACTGTGATATATAATTATGATTAATTGACTGTTTAATCACAGCAAAATGTGTCGTCCCTAAAGCAATAATAAAAGTTGTTCGGTGTGCAAAACTCTCAGGCAAAACTATATTGCAAGTTACACACAGGTTCACGGAAGAATATCTTTGCAAAAATCACGTCTCCATACTCTAGGACATAAGTCTTTGTTTGCAAAATAGGTTTTCTCAATAAAGACACGGAATGCGTCTTGAATGGGTCCCAAATAGTTTTTAAAAAATGATTTCCTATAATTAATGTACCTCAAGAGTGGGCTACACATTTTCTAATGTATTGTAGTCACTTGACAAGCTTTACCTATCTTGTACTGAACTAGAGTAAACATAATTATGTAAATGCAATTTGTAAAGCTCAATCTCTAGGTAACAGTTTTTAATGTCAAGACTAGAATTACTAAACTACTAGCTCGTGTAAAAGAAATAATAGCCCTATGAGTCTTATTGGTGAGTTTTAATAAAATATGGTGGTTATGGGTATTGCACACAGTGATACAGTTGGGTCGTAAAAATATTCATATTAATTGCTCTGTAATAACAGATATTGCCCAGTAACCACTGACACAATGGTAGTACAGCTATCAAATCCATACCAGATTGTATGTTATTGAAACCCACCAAAAAAGGTTGTCGTCCAAATTAAATTACTTTTTCTAGCTTACAAGAAATATACCACTGACCATCGTTATCAGATGAAGCGAGCAATCACTCAATTTTACAATCAACATTAAAAATGTAATTTAAACAAGGTAATAATAAGTAAACATTACAATTTAATTAATGACCAGGATGTATGTTAAGCCTAATGTAAATAAATAAATCTCCTGTCATCAATCTTCGGTTTACTTTTATTTCCAGTGAAACGAAAAATAAAAATTCATACAATGTGCCTATCTATAAATCTACAAGAAGTCAATCATCTAATTTATTTTACAAATAGTTCCACATTCAAATTCTGTATTTTCATACTAAGATTATTCGACACAGGACGCAAATATCTCCTTTATTTTGATCTAATTTAGATGTAATTTATATAAATTTTTAGTAAGTGTGTATTCATAAATCATTATAAAATATAGAGAGTACAGAAATGTGCCTAGAGTGTATGCTTAACCGTGTATTTTTATAGTGCAATAACTTGTGAGATTCGAAGCAGATTCACGTTGGGGTCATTGCTCAAGTCATTACATTATTTGTTAATAAGGATACATGTAGTTTCTTTGATTTTCAAATTGTAGATGAGTGTATCATATTCCCGGGTGCGTGAATAAAACAAAAGATCCTTCAAAACACTATTTATTTTTATGACTTACACTTACCGTTTGCAATTTGAGACAATGAAGTGCTTATAAAGTGTGTGAAAGACGAAATTGCCACTTGAGCTACTTAATTCCGATACATACTTATCCGTTCATAACATTAAAGCTGTAGGTATTATCCGACTTCTCATGCGACTTGGAAGCGATTTCGCTAAAGCTATTTGTACGTGCGCGGATGTTAGCGCCCATTTTAGTAAAATACGGCTTCAAATAATCCCAACGTGTGTAACCGCTATTACTTTTCAAGAATTTTTATGGACCAATCTTCATTTTTATCATTAAAAATCTATTTTAATTTTTTTTTTTTTCTGATTTTGCTTGATTATGATCACAGCCAGCAAGCTTTGTAGATGGAGGAAACTATTTTCATGTAATGTAAGAAAACTTCTCCGTGATATCGTAATTCTGGTCAATTTATGAACCGTGAAATGATAAACTGCATAAAAAGTCGGGAACGAATAAAACGCGTTTGCTGGCCCCGCAGCAAGGAAACAAGAGCAAAAGGCGAAATTATGTTGTTTTTGTGTCCATAATTCCGAACGTTGCGTTCCAAAGTAGGTAGGTATAGCCCCTCTAGATACTTTTAATCCGGCGACAAACAACAACATAAACACAATTATTTCTAAAGTTACATGTCTTTGTTCTATCACAATGGAATCAGATTAAAAAAGGACTGATTAACAGCTGCGCTTTAATTGCAAGTAACGGGCAATTTTAACAAGAGTGGGTTTGCTTCGAATCGTAGGGATTCGCCATTAGCATGATATACGGCATCTATGTTCCAAAATTTTGACGGTAGAACAACTGATGTGATAGAAAATAAAGTTTTTTACGCTATAATTGGTTTTATTGTTTTAGTTTCAAATTGACATCAAAATAGTTTACTTATCTATTTCTGTGTAAGTAAACGCAACTCGACAAGGGAATGTAGGACAGCCTATCAAGAAACTGTTAGAAATTACTCTTAAATGTTGGAACTGGCTGATATTAGTGTGGGTTCCAGGTCGTCGAAGGTCTGATCTGGATTGGTGCACCCACGCCTTCCTCAAACACGGCAGTGCGGAGTTACAACCGGAGATTGTCTGTCGGGGGTGTGCGTTCGTCGCACTCGTGCTGCCTCGGCTCATTGCTCCGACCACTCCACTCAACTCGCCGATTTATTAAATTCTCCGCACCGTCCATTTGTAAACAAAACTCATTGTTTCGTCCTCAAACGGGCAGTTAAACGATGGCGACTTGCCTTAGCGGTGCGCGTGGTGTCATCTCTCATAACTGAGCTGACCTCCGTCGAAGGCGCTATGAAGTTTTGGAAGTGTGGAACAAAACGTAGGCGCCGGGTGGCCTCCGGTAAGTTCTACTCGAATAGCTGAAAATCATTAAAATAATATTCATTTGATTATAACTTAAGTAGCAAGTTGGTTTAAAGTCTTCAGATAGATTTAAATTGTTACAAAATACCGTGGTGAACCTACTTCCGAACCGGTGACCGATTGATTCTACAGTAGATACAATTATCTTCATTGGCTTTTTTAAAGAAAACCAAAACCCGTGAACGAATAACCTGCATTACCATAATTACGTGGAAATCATGCGAGTACTAATCGTTACATGAAATCAGGAATTATTATGTAGGTATCTACCACTTGTTCAAGTTGAAGAAAAACATCGTCACAATCCTAAACGAAAAGACTCATTTATTCAAGAAAGAACTCTATGTAGTTCCAATATTTTTAAAAAAATTACATTTTCATCTAAAAAAATTTGACCAGACCACAGATTATTACAGTGCCTAGCTCAGAAAGCAAGACCATTACCACATTGATATATCGAATATCAATGCAAGCACCGAGTAAGGAAACTAGTTATTGGAAATTGGCTGCTATTGGAGCGTGGCCGCCAATCTTTATTAGTTTGTGTACTCATGAAATACTCTCGTCTTTTTGGGTTTTACGATGCGTAGAGCTTTAAGTCTGAGAGCTAGCGTACGAATACCATTCACCATTTTTTTAACGCATTCAGTGCCTTGTTCAGTGTACCGCTACTGAATCTTATAAGAACCCGCTAGATTTCGAAGGCTCTAAACGTGTAAAGCGAAATGACAGGTGCAGAATTGATTAGATTCCTTTCGTCCGAAAAACTATTCCACATTTAATTTTGTTTCCCCTTTTACCTATGCAAACATGCCACGATGCCTCTTCCTTCTTTCTTTGTTAGTATCCATCTTCATTAGTATTACTTCTTATTATAAGTATTAATATAGGTACCTATATATAAACAGACTTATCCTATTAACTATCTATTCTTAATCCATGGATATTCTAGAAGAGGAGAAGGAGAAGAGGATATTCTATGTGCCTAGACTTATTATAATATTAAAACACTAATATTTGGCATAATGGAATATCACATCTTAAAATACCCTTCCGATCTCTGACTATTGACTCTGGCTTTTCGTTGTCGCAATTGGGTCTTCGCAAATGAAGGTTTTAATTGACAGAAGTGAACTCTTGACGTCGACTGTTATTAAACCTTTGTTTTAACTCTGACCATAATGATATGAAGCAAGTCTACTTGTATCTACCTACTTGTAAAAATACGTAATGCTACGTTACGATTAAATTGACCAAATATAACTGTTTTATCGAATATATAACTGTTTTATCCTCACCTGTCTTATACTACTTCATTGAACCTGATTTAAGTTAATTTTTGGTGAAGCTCTTAAAACCCTTGGCTTTTTACGGTCAGTGCGAGCTTGTGAACAGCCCTTTGAATAGACCCCTCTGCGTTTTACCTAGCTCAAGGTCAAGGCAGTATGTCCCAAAACATGGTTCAGGACTTTTCTGCGTCCTTCCATGCTCTGAGTATTGCTGATCTAGTTACGACGCTGAAAATGTACATCGTAAACCTGAAACTGTGCCTGAAACCCAAAAGAATTACAATGCAAACCTTCCACCTTGATCTTACAGTCGTCTTCAAACTCGTGGTTACTAGTAAACAGATCCTTAGTATTATCTCATAGAATACGTAATGCATGATTCATCTTTTGTGGTATGCCCTGTCATTGATTTTAAAAGTAATTAATACAACTATATTAGGTATCAATCAATTTCAGAACCTTGAATTGATTACCGTTTTTCCTGTCTGGATTGTTACCGACGGATTATTGTAACTGAATAAACCGTCGGTGTAAACTACATCGTATTTCTACGCATTCGTAGCCACTGTTGAACTCCCAATTCTTGGTTAAATTAAAAGTGGTGGCAGGTGTTTCGCGCTCTCCAGGAAATACATTTTGCCATACTACTCGCGTCAGTCTTCAACAGAATTTCTATGGCGATGTGGCCTTACGACAGCTGGGAGGGTCAACGCGAATAAAAGGTTTAAATTAAATAAAAATTAATTTAAATAAAAGGTTTGATTGCTATGCGAGACGCAACTACAGAGTACCTACTTTTTTATATCCGACGACGCCGGGAGAAGGCTATTTTTTATTATACACATTATGCACATATATTTATATATTACTTAGATATAAATATCTAGAGATATGGAGTAATTATTGAGTTTATGCGAAGAACATATAATTTTGTTGAATTTTGTATATAATGGGCAGCTAATGGTTTAATTCTGCAAGAGATGTTTTTTGTTGTGAACGTAATTACTAAATTAGGACGTAAAAAGATTTACGAGGAAAATCTACAACATTTCGATTTTAACCATTTTCTGAATATGTGTCGAAGTAATCGTAAGTTGTGTTGAAATAAAAAGATTTGTGAGCACATTTCGCATTCGTCAGTTCAAGAACAAGAATAATATTATACAACGAAATTATATACAACGAAACCATTTAATTTTGTCGGACGGGATGCACTTAGTATTTTCGTACACATTTTACTGATGATATTTGTCCCATAAAATCTAATTTTAGGAGCCCCGTAACCTTGAAATTATTTTTTTGAAACATTTATTTGAAAACCGTGAACACAATCATTTGAAACACAATCATATTGAAGACACAGTGTCGTAAATGCTTAGAGCATTTAACCAACGTAAATGTGATCAAAATAATACGTTACAATTGAACGTTACAATTGATTGGCACGAATGTACAATTTATGTATCTACTTGGGCATAGTTTGAGGTTACCGACTAAAATACCTACGTGCGGTTTGGTCATCATGCAGAGCCTACTGTGTTTGCTATGCAAACCGCGTGTCGTTCGCCGGCTTTTGTTTGTCCAGCCATTGTCTTGTGTGCCGTTCTTCCCGCTATTCCCACTTTTACTGAATGCCTTTCGCGTTGTGTAATATAAATATAGTGCATCTGTCCTGCGCCCTTCTGGATTAACAAGCTAGGCTCTTCAACAACAAATTGTGAAGTATTCTGCATATTCCTACTATGAAAACACAAAACCATAAAATTCTAGTTTACCTTGGTAAAAAAATGAGTTTCGTAACAAACCTATATTGTGTTGGATTTATTAAATCCATTGAATTTATTGAAGCCGTGCCCATTCCCTGGTGCTTACTCCAGAATGTTCAGTTATGGATTCGGAATTCTAGATAGGAGTCACCTTGGCTTCACCCGCCGTTGCATCTCAGAATCCTGGCTCCTGAGGTTTGATCCTTAAAATGGCGGCATAACCTTTATTAATCCTTTGATTAATCCTTTCTTTCGCATGACTAAAGAATTATGCCGAAATAAAGGCATTTGAGTTAAAAATAAAAGCTTTCACACGACATTGTAGTTACAAAGCGTTTGTAAACAAACCCGACAAAATTCTATACTGTAAGAACTTGAGAAAGATAAGTCTGCTTACTCCGATTACCCCTCGTACAAAAAGCTTTGTTTGAAGGAATACCTATGGAAGTGGAACTATTTCAGCGCTCTTGGAATGCTTCCCTACTTAAATAGACTGAAAAGGCATGTTTGGCTAGCCGTATTAAAATGACCTTTCCGATACGAATCTTTATATTTGGTTGTGGTAGGACTATTGTTCTCTGATAAGTGAAAGAGAGAATCCGATGGTGGCGATACTAACAGTACATTTTTAATAATATGCCGGAAGCAATCAAGGGTTCATCTTATAAAATGGCCATTAGGTACCTACAGTAGATCCAAGTAGGTACTATAAGTTATATATGCCTGAGCTGGAAATGGGTGCAGGCAATGTGACGTAGGTATATGGATGCTTTCTATGGCGTTACAATAACGTCAAACTACCTACCTTGGGTAGTCTAGCCAATGCCAATAGAATACAATAAAATATTTATGTTGTATTTGCATTGTTTTAGTGTCACGACAAGACATATTTACAAGCTTCATGACAACGTTAAATTAAAAAAAACTGAATTTCATGTCTGAGACCCTCACTTTACTTTCTTGATAATATTTGAATCGCGACTATTTTCTGAATTATTAGGTAATATTAGGTTATTTAGAAATTTTAAGTTAGGTAAAATATTAGGTTGAAATATTAGGTTAGGTAGAAAGTAAAACTGGCAAAATAACCTCCGTCAGTAGATAGGGCTTTCAGTGAGGGCATTGATGTCAACTGCGGTAATCTAACTTCTTTTATGAACCTTTTTTGGACAATAGGTACCTACCCACGAGTTCATTGTGGATTTAAATTTTGTTACGACGAATACTTTGTTTATGTTACCTTTTTATTGGATTATACATCAAATTTATGTATACGTTGACCATAACGTTGACGTGGCATCCATAATCTTCATGCAGCAAGAAAACCAATTGATTCTAGAATTTATCAGTCAGTCATTAAAAGTCATTTACAAAAGACGCTCTGAGATTTCGAGTAACTTATATATATAGTAGTTAGTATATTATGTTGTATCGCAATTCGCAGTCCTCCTGTGTCTAGAGAAGCAAAGTAACGACCTTCAGAGAGCTGGAGTGCGACAATTGAGACAACATGATAGGTGATATTAGCTAGGAGTTAAAATAGTGTTAACTGCACTACATTTTAAAATAGATACATGATTGAGCCTTCACGGCACATTGGAATCCAATGTTGAATGATAAAAACCAGATAATGCAATGTCGTGGAAACCTTATGAATCCCGGCGTGAGGCAAATGGAGTAATGGACTTGCTGACTGAACGGATTGAAATCCATTTCCGCTCCACTCGAGGCCCATTTTATTAATGAAGGCATTATTTTAAACTTACTTATGTTTATGTTTAAGTACCTACTTAGGCAAAAATATTTTTATGGACGATTATGGATTTCTGTATTTCTTAAATTCTTAAATAGTTGGAATCGCCGTTTATAATCAGTCGTGAAGTAGAATGTTCTTCATATTTTGTGTTTCGATTGAACAGGTGTGGTTGCCGAGGTAACAAACTTGATGTGATGTTATCTTCTGAAGATATAACACCTCAGATGCAAATGGGTTGCAATGGGCTGCAGCTGTTTGCTACTTCTAGTCTAAACACTACGTAAAAGAAGATTCTAGTACCTACAAATAGTATAATATTAGTGATCCGCCATTAAAGTGAAAGTAGAATGTTATTGGGCTGCTACATTCAACATTAATGGGCGCTTCGAAGATAAATGTATTCAGTAGGCACTTCCGAGACGAAAGCCAAATAGCTGAAAAGGTGCCTGCTGCCTGCATAGCTAGATTTAAAAATAAATCTAACGTGTTTACTGACACGGGGCATTACCCAATTCTTGATTTCCATCCTCAGAGCTATTCCTTTGCCGCGATTTAAATTTGTCGAAACAAAACGTACATCGCTGTGGCGAAACCTGATTCAACTTTTCTCGCTTTTTGCACTTCACTTGATGTCAATAATTTATTTAATGTTTGTGAATATAGGTAACTATTTTATTTATATTGTTAATATCAAAGAATCTCAGAATCTTTCTTATTCATATTTTTCCATATCTATCAAGTCCTTACTTTCGAGAGGCCTACACCTGGAAAAAGTAAACAATAGTTCGGTTTGCCTAGAGATAAGATTATAATCAAGAATTAATTTACTTTTCTGTTAAACATTGATAGTAGGCAAGCACGAGTACCTAACATTTCATTTGACCCATTGTTTTAAACTGTAATATGAATTTCAGCATTGCTAGACCTTTCCTGAAAATGAAGAAAAATATAAAATTACCACGTTAGGAGGCACTAAGACAACTCAAAACGCTCCACGTTATGTTGTATGCAAATAGGTGGGTCGGGATAGAATATTGTCATTTAAATTATACGGAATCCCTTGTTTGGTTTCAGGTTTTTTCGATGGTTAATATATCCACCAATTCAATTCAATTTGAAATAAATACTTACATTGTGGAGAAATTTATTATCTAGCAATAGGGTAAATCATATTCATTACATGCATGTATTTCAAGATTATGACTTGCATTGGTGTTGTGGCCAGAAGAAGCCAAACTAGTTCTTAGGACGCACGTTTTTTTGAGGTAGGTAGGTCAAAGGCAGGTAAGTTACCAAAACAATGCCGGTCGGTGCATTTATTTCGTCACATGCAGATTACATCACATACATCGCCGCATCGGGCGCGTAAAATGTAGATGTAGGCCGGCGCGGCGGGAGCCAGCCATCCCAGCGCGGAAGGACGCTAGTATGACGAGCCAGCCATCGAGCACTCAGTCCGCGCTCTGTTGTCACCGGCGAACATCCGATTCGCGCCATTGACTCGGGTCAGCGCGCCAACGTTCGGTTTTGAATTTCGTTCATTCAAATTTAGAATTGAATTGAAATGTTTCCGTTCCAACAACAATAAAAACATTTAAAAAACAATTAATTACCGGCTCAAAAAACCAGTGATATGAAAATACGTTTTGAAGTGCCAAACAAGTTGGAAATAATTTTTGGCCGAGGTAGTGTTGTCTTTTTTTTTTGAAAATAAGTGTTATATTGGTGATGGGTACTTAGTCTAAAATTCGTGGGTGGTGAAAAGTAAAATTCTGTGAAGTTAAAAGTATCTACCCAAAAGCAACACTCGTAAATTACTTCTCGTTTAATTACATAAGCTTACTGATAAACACAATGGGTAAAATAAATTTGGAATATTTTATTAAATCTGGCACAAATTTTCACATTAGTGGCATGCCATTTTAGATTGGTTTTTTCATTAAAAATAAGTGCAATCGGTATGCGGTCCACATTCATACGAAGATATAAACAATTCATAGTATAAAGAATTTTCACTTAATTAAATTCATAAGACAATAGACCTAAAAGTAGGTTGCTTTTACTAAAACAATCGCTGAAGAGCAAAGCATTTTAATTTGTTGTTGGTCTATTGTCAAGTGCTAGAGTTTCATCATGTAGAAAATACAAAATAGACTTATACTTTAATTGGTATATTGCATGCTTATGTAACATATATTTTATTAGAGATGTAACACGTTTTGTGACGCAGGTATTATTAGAAGCATTGCGGGAGACTAAAACAAGTTTAGTAACAAAAACATGTCTAAAAAAGTTCGCAGTCTATCAATGTACTGGCTGGGTTCACAGTATTCACACTATTGTTAAATTTGCAAGTTACAACATAGTTAATAATGCAATCATTTGTTGGTATTATTGCCTTAATTCAAAAATGTGATATGAATATCATGCCCTTTTAAGTAAATTTACTTTTCATGTTAGGTATTTTTAAATATTTTTACACCTCCCATATTTTATTCACTGGCTGTATGTATATTTATAACATTAATTTTAAAAGTTATTTTTAATATCTCGATGATCGTATCTCCAATCTTATCAGAATTGGGCATAAATCCGGCGTCGAAAGACTTTCACTGGAATCGAAATTTCGCTAAAAAATTCCATCAGTATTAAAATATTGAAGAGCAAAATTCTTGCAAATCGAATTTTTCTGTTATTGAGCTAAACTAATAGAAGTTTAATCGATTTCAAGAACAGTCTAAGATTTGTTTATGATTGTTTTTAAGATTGTTTTGATCATCTTTGGTATCTCGAAATTTTTACGAGTATCTCAATTAAAATAACTATTTCTTTTTCTTTTTTTCTTTCAGACGTTTGGTTACTTCAGTTACTTCATATTATTTTATCTTTCCCACGTCCCGCAAAGTTAACAAAAATCTGAACGAAAATTGAAAGATAAACAAACAAATAATAGCGTCAGGTTCCTTCCCTGTAAATACTAACAAAAACATTTTAATTAAAAATGTGTTCTGCGTTCAGTTTCATTTATGCGGAGTCTTTTTCATTTGTAACTTCTATTAGGTAAATTTCTTTGTCAAAAACTGTCGCGAAGTGAACTTTGCCTATCCCAACATTTGGCTCTACAGCCTGCAGTCGGCTTAACGCGTGTCCTATCTTATTTAGCAGCCTGTGATGCTGACAAAGCATCGCACTTCATGACAAGCTTATTGTTATCTCTATTGTGTCGAGTGGAGCTGTCACAGATAGCCAAGCTAGTTCTGCAGTGCATTGATAACTTAAACACAATACATATCTGTTTACAGTAAATGGAGTTAGCCATTGAAATATGCATTTACATATACGTAGCAGCGATCGGATTGAATACTTAAAGATAAAAATTCTCAATAAAACCAGACAAGTGCATGTTGAATGCGCGCATAGGTGGTGTGCCCCTTATATCATTTTATTTTAAGTCAGTAGGTAGTATTTTTCCAATAAGTAATTCAGCCAATTACATTAAGGGTCCTGTCCTACTACACCCACAATCGATCATTGAATACTGAAGCATAACTTGTTTTTGTCTTATTTTGAGTTTGTGCAAAGCCAAGGCCAGAGGAACAATGGATGGTCGGGCGCCGTGCACCAATTCTGCTGTTTTCAATGTCACATGTGTCACATTCTTCGTCGTTTTGCAGAACAACTGGAAATATGTACATCTTAACATTTTAATTTAAATTATTATCAAAATCCAGACTTTATTTCAGAATCATATGAGAAAAGCTTGTGCCCACCTCTAAGTACCTCTTGAATATTGCTTGACGGATTTTATATTTCTCTATTTATTTCGTTTATTTGTTTAGGTAATTTTTAGAAATCTTGGTAGCTATTTTTTTGCGTTTTATAGGTACCCATTTCTGTGTTTTAGGTAGGTATGTTTTTGTTATTTATTATTATTCATGAAGTCGCAGAATATTTTTTGTAAAAGCTTCATTTTTTTCATGTCGTAATTTTTCAGTTTCACTACATACATTTTCTATTGTTGCGGCCCAAGACTTCATATGTGAGCAAAAAAAGGTTGTTATTTGTAGCCATTTGCAAGTGTGGGTAGTGGTTTTCTATTCAGTGGCCAAGTCATTAAAGTTTCTCTCTTAGATGAAAGCAAAGGAAAATTCATTTCGCTGAATTGACCCGCAGCGAACCTTCTAGACCAGGGATGGCGAACCTTTACATATAAACGTGCCATTTTTCTAAAGAAATGTTTATTGTAGGTCACAGACGTGCCATCAAATAGTTTTGACTTTGTGATTATT
>DWIY01000330.1:0-14325 GCA_018248615.1 Erynnis brizo brizo
TCTAGGTATTCGATAAACGACTCGCCAACGATCTCCGGATCCACAGATGCTTCAGGATGCTTGAACGTGGGAAGTCTTTGGAGAACTGGCTGTTCATCAGTTGGAAAAATTCCCGTTTTCATGAAGCCCGCTTTAAGATTGTCTTCTGTCCTAGGCGCAATTTTTTCCCACAATTCTTTGAGCAGAGATGGAAACCGTTGTTTTGGTATGGTGGGCAAAACTTGACCTTCTCTAGTAGATTTCCACTCGTCAAGTATTTTGCGCCAGTGAAGCTTCAGTGGCCTAAAAAATGCCACGTCCAGTGGCTGGGTGAGATGAGTGCTGTTGGGTGGTAATGCGACGAACGCAATGTTATTCTCTTCACAAGCCTTGATCACTTCATAGCTTAAGTGTGAGCTCAAATTATCACCAATAATCAGTTTTTTTCCTTCCTCCCTTCGTAGCGCAGGCAGCACCGTGGTAAAAAAACCAATCCTCAAAGCTATTACCGTCGAACCAGCCGGACTTTGATCTATTATAGCGTGTGTTTGGTGGCCCTCCTTCCGTCCAAGTATCCCATAAATTATCGGCCTTGTAATTCACATAAGGGGGCAGGAGCTCACCAGCTGCATTACCGCACATCATCAAACTGAAAGCAGCCTTCGTGGAATTTTTTATAGCCTCGGGGTATTTGGTTCCTCGTTTTGTCAAGATTTTCTTCTTTCCTGGGTCATCAACTAGATTGGTTTCATCATAATTATATATCAGATTTGGCGGAATACCTTCAATCTCTGCTTTCAAATGGTTAAAATAACTTCTGATTGTGTCTACATCAACTGCTGCGCGAACCCTTTTGATATTGCTACTGAACCTCTGAGACAATTCTGACCTGTGTCTTTTCAAAAATAGTTGCGCCCATGTGCGTCCAGGCAGGTTATTAGAAAACACTGACACGGTTCTTCCTTGCTTGTCCAGGTACATTTTTACGATGCACCGCAAATCAAAGATAGTTATCGGAAATCCATACCGGCACATTTGAATCGCGTGATCGACAAATGCCGATTCTTCTTCCATCGTAAATATACATTGCCGACCAGGTGGACGGATGCTATTGTTTCTGATGGCTTTTAACTTCAATATTATCGAAGATCGTGGTATTTTATAACGCTCGGATGCCTCCCGTTGCGTCAAAAGTTTATTTTCGATATCTGACAAGCATAACTGCAGTCGTCGCTCGCTGTAATGCTTATAAGAGCGAGCATCCTCCCTTCTTCTGGACATTTTGATGTCGACATGTCATCCACCTGCAACATTACAAGAAGCTTTTAAATATGGTCCAATAAAATTAAAGGACTATTGTTGAAATCAAAGTCCCGAAAATGAGTATATACCTCATAATTTTTAAACTAACAAGTATTTAAACAAAAACTATATTGCAAAGTAGTCACAGTCAACCTACCTATACACGAAAACTATTCACTTACCTGAACTTAAACTCCAACTATGATTTTCTAATAAAAGTTTGGCACCGAGAAAAAACCTGCCGAATCTTGTTCAACTTCAAGGCAGAGTAGCTTTCTGGGTGTTGTCGCCATCAAGCGTTGAATGCAGGAACTAAGACCTACATGGTTCCACTCAATAATAGTACAGAATAAATTAACTAGATGGCAGCACTTAAAATGTTGCGAAGCCGAACAGTGACAGCTCAGTTTGGACCATAGTTGTATGACAGGACCATAGTTGTGTGATTTTACGGTTCCAGTAAACTTTTTTATCAAACTTACCGTTTATGATTTATTGCCCATTCCGTTCTAATCTAAACCGTTTTTGGCCGCTATCTCGGAAACTATGCACTTTAGGGCAAAAGTCATAAAAACCATTATTGTAGAGAATAAAATTTCGTATCTTTTGTTTCCAGTAAACTTTTTTGTCAAACTTACCGTTTACGAGATATAGATACGAGATCCGAGATATCGGACAAGAATGTTTTTTCAAGATGCATTTTGTGATTATAATTGCTCAGAAAGTGATCCTAAACCTTATAAAAAACAAAATTTGGAAATTTAGTGCAAAGTTAAATTCTATTTTTACTGTAGTACACTTTAAAATAAAAATTTTGCAGTAAATTTTAAAGCAATTCTTAAAAAACCTGTGAGTTGTACCTTTTATTTTTATTTTATTATTTTTAAATACATGCTAAAATTATGTGATAAATTATACAGGTACAGTTATAATTATGTACTAATAAAATCGAAAATACAGGAAAAAGAAATGGAAATTTCGTTATATTATGGCACTGATACCACAAAGTATGAAAAGTCATAATTATTTGAACCATTTACTTCAAGATATTACACTTGAAATGTATATCAATTTTCGTAAAATCAAAAATCCTGCAAGTTACATCATTTTGTGCAAAATTATCTCGAAATTATAGCAGATAGAGGTTCATGAGTTATACCAAAAAATCCTAGTTTATTGTATTTATTCACAGGAGGTTAGAGTAGATTAGAGTTGAAATCTTATAGGTATATAAAATTCTCATGTCACAGTTTTAGTTACAATACTCCTCCGAAACGGCTCGACCGATTTTCATGAAATTATATAGGTCACATTCAGTAGGTCTGAGAATCGCCTACCATAATTATATTTTTCATACCCCTAAGTGATACGGGTTGTCCACAACTAACATTTATTTTTTGGACAAGTATTTTAATTTTTTTTTATAATGTGGCATTAAAAATACATACAACCCTAAATTTTCACCCTTCTATCATACACCCCTATTTTTTAATAGTCATTTTAGCACTCGGTAACTTATATGGCAAAACAACGTTTGCGGGGTCAACTAGTAAATGTATAAGATTATTGTTTGTCAACAGTATAATATACAGTCAGTTTTTCTATACTTACTTTAGGTAAACAACTGTGGCACTTTTTATTGAAAAAATGTTTGAAAAATCTTCAAGTAAAATATACAGTTAAAAATAAATACTACTATAGTTTACTAAATAGGACTTGTAAGAAAAACTAACTGTGCATTATTTTGAAACATGTTCTCATAAAACAAGCTGAAGAGCTCATAGCTATCAGAGCCACAGTAAAACCATTAAGAAATTAATATTAATGAATAAACTTAAAGAATATCTTTGGAGTCATGGAGGATCAAGCGCTTCATATATTTACAATGGTACAGTTTTCAAGTTGGTGTGTTTCATTAGTTTCTGTAGCAACATTATATGACCTTTATACTTTTGTATTCATTTTAGACTCATTTTGCAAAATATATCACAGTGTACTAATGGTGGTTTAATAATTAAACCACCATTAGTACACTATTAGTATACTACACCATTAGTATACTATATATTATTGTGTTTAAGGATACATATGCCAAGAAATAGAAGCTGAAGTATTATCAGAGCAAAGTAACCCAATATTGACTGCCATCATTCATGGAATGCGATCAACAGAGCCCAGTAATCATGTCCGTTTGGCAGCCACTCAAGCACTACTCAACTCATTAGAATTCACAAAAGCTAACTTTGATAAGGAAAATGAACGCAATTTTATTATGGAAGTTGTGTGCGAAGCTACACAGTCTCCTGACATTAGAATCAGTGTTGCAGCTCTTCAATGTCTTGTAAGTGTTACATTTACTTTATTTATTAAGCCTTATATTAAGTAAACATTGCCACATTACACACACAATATTAAAGTCTAATTTCACAGAGCAACACTTATTTTGTTACCCGCTGTAAAATTTCTGAACACCAGGAAATAGTTGATTGAAATTTCAGAGCAGTGCTTAAGATTGCATTTAATTTGACCTATGCAATTACCATGTTTTGGTAACTTTTGGCAAAACATGATTTGTTTTATGCCAATTGGCCATCAAATGAGCCATTTGAGGGCATGATATTTGCTAATTCACATTGATATTGATGATAAACATTAAACATTGATTATTTGCATTCTCACCAAACAATGTGTTTTAACATATCTGCAAATCTGCAGACATTGATTCTGTTTAGTTGCCAAGATACTCATAATTTTAGTGAAGAAACAGATGTTGCTTTGAAACCAAAATACAAAGATCTACCCAAGATTGATTGTTGAAACCAGCCAATAGCATAATTATTTTGCTACTAACTAAACTAGTAACACCTACCATATAGGTAGGTCACTAGTTTATATCTACTGCAAAGATATAATAATTAGGTTTGAGATATTTCAATAGGGTTCCAAGATCAAAGTTGTAATTTCTTTTCACTTAAACTTTCGTGAGTGTTTATACATATTTTAAACATCAAATTAGTAATAATTTCATTCCATGAAGAAGAACCTCGGAAATGGTTTGAGACTAGTCAGGGTAACTAAGTAATTTTGCTTTATACTTCGTTTTTTTTTTATCAGGTAAAAATTCTATCCTTGTATTATCAATACATGGAGCCATACATGGGACAGGCTTTGTTCCCAATCACTTTAGAAGCTATGAAGTCTGATATTGATGAGATATCTTTACAAGGTATTGAATTTTGGTCCAACGTCAGTGATGAAGAAATAGACCTTGCTATTGAAGAAGCAGAGGCAGCCGATGCAGGTATGATAATTCATTATATTTATGGAGGCTACACAAGAAAGGCATGTGAAAATTTTTTTATCAATGAATTTATTATTTGTGCAATGACTGTCAAAGTAGAGTTTAGTATGAATGAAAAAAAAAGATGGTATGAACTTGTGTGCTTACAGATAACATTAGCTGTATAGATAAATACCAGAAAAATAAAAACCTTCAACGTCCATGCCACATTCAAATAGAGTCCCTTTTGAATTTTTTCTCTAAAGACAAATCAGTGCTTTTTTTTTGTATAGATAGAAAACACATAAACACTGCAATTTTAAATTTTAATGTCAATTAAAGCAGGTGCAGGAAAAATTATTGTCATAACTTATGCAATTTCTGATTTCCAATATTTAATCATGTTCAAAATCATGTATCTCTTGTAATTACTACCTGTTAAATTTGCTTTATTATTTTTTTTCCTTAGTTTATACTATACTAGGTAAGTTTTGCAATACAGCCATGTTTATTGAGGGATTTTAAAATATATTTTGGTGTAGTTTATATACTTAATCAAGTGTAAAAGTTTTTTTACAGATTTGAACAATCTTAGTTCCATGTTATGAGTAACTAGGGCTTACTTGCAAAATTCGGTAATTAAAAAAATCCTTAGTTAGAAACAAAAAATTGAAACAGATGGCAAGACCTGGACTGTCTGCAGGATATTTAAGGCTTTAACTCCAGCATTCTGTTGAAATCCATCAATCTATGAGCTTTATGCGCATGGACTTTTAGGGGGCTAAAACGAAAGAACCTTTTTTTTAGTTTGGGTGGGTTTCTTTGCTTTTTATAGTCTTAAGGCAACAAAATCATTCCTATACGAAAAGCTCATAATTTGGCGCTAATTTCTAAAAACAGTTCTAAAATGTCACTTCAGTAAAAAAAATAGGAGTAATTTTTTTTAGTTTCAGTAACAAATTTAGGTCTTCAGTTGGCACTCCACCAACTTTAAAGGGTTCGGCACTCGTTACGACTTTACTAGCATCAAGAGAAGTTTCATTTTCATTGGCTTTAAAAAATATCATCACAGGCAATCCATAGCGAAGAACTTTTACTTTGAAGATATCTATAAGAATTTAATGAATGTTTGGTACAAGAATCTATAAGATATCCTCTTTCTATACGTAGTTTACACAAAGATCCTACTTTATTAATAATTCGACTTTTGCTATGTTTTCCTGAGACAGCGCTTCAATAGGGCGACCATATCTTAAAACATCAGTAGCATTAAAAAGTCGCATTAAAATTCACGATTGCACCAGTACACGATTAAACAATAAGTAATCTTTCTTTTAAGTATATAATTTCATGTTCTTAACAATCGTCTTCGAGATGTCAGCCCAGTAACATTCAGTAAATAGTCACACATAGTCGTCTCTTGACCATTTGGAGATTTCACTTCATTTATAAATAGATCATTTATGGAAACTTTTTGTATGCCTATCATCTAGCATGAGTTAAGCTTTAAAATAAATATAAATTCAAGAACGGTACGTTTCTAAAAATTGCGTATTGCAAAACTTATCTAGTGACCTTGTATTTGAGTCATAATTATTGTATAGAAGGCAAAGTATAGAACTTTGACCTTATGCTCCATTGTACAGTGATGCCTCACTGATATCATTTGTTTAATTTTATAGATAAAATTGTTAATAAAATTCTAGTTGCAAATGTGTGTTTAATATTATCAAGAATAAGTATAAAAATTGCATTTGTATGTTGCAAATAGGTCACCCACCCGTAAGGACTTCAAGATTTTATGCCCGGGGTGCACTTCAGTACCTGGCTCCAGTTCTTATGCAAAAATTGACCAAACAAGAAGATTCAGAAGATGAGCTAGAGTGGAATCCATCCAAAGCAGCTTCAGTATGCTTAATGCTTCTGTCAAACTGTTGTGAGGATGAAATCGTACCTCATGCTTTGCCATTCATAAATTCCAACATCCAAAGTGAAAACTGGCGATATCGGGAGGCCGCGCTTATGGCATTTGGTTCTATATTAGGAGGCTTACAACCTAATACTCTGAAGCCCCTCGTAGAAAACGCAATGTCGACTCTTATCGAGGCCATGTACGACTCGAGCGTGGCCGTGCGGGATACCGCAGCATGGACTTTCGGTAGAATTTGTGAGATAGTTCCAGAAGCTGCAATCAATGAGAACTATTTGAAACCCTTACTGGAGAGCCTTGTTAATGGTTTGAAAGCGGAACCACGAGTTGCTGCTAACGTGTGTTGGGCTTTTACTGGCCTAGCTGAGGCGGCATATGAAGCGGCAGACTGTGATGATTCACACCAACCCAAAACGTACTGTATGTCCAATTACTTCGATTTCATTGTTGAAAGACTTCTAGAGACAACAGATCGCCAGGATGCAGCTCAACATAATCTAAGATCTGCTGCTTACGAGGCTCTAATGGAAATGGTTAAAAATTCACCAACAGATTGCTATGTTACAGTACAGAAGACTACAATGGTAATTTTAGAACGTTTGCAACAAGTATTGCAGATGGAAAATCACATATCTAGTCAGGCTGATCGCTCTCAGTTCAATGATCTACAGAGTTTGCTGTGTGCTACCCTACAATCGGTACTGCGTAAAGTAACACCAGAGGATGCGCCACAAATATCTGACGCTATTATGACTGCTCTACTGACTATGTTCGCCGGCAACGCAGGGAAAGCCGGTGGCGTACAGGAAGATGCGTTAATGGCTGTATCAACTTTGGTGGAAGTTTTAGGTGAAGGATTCCTTAAATACATGGATGCTTTCAAACAGTATCTGTATGTTGGTCTCAAAAACCATCAAGAGTACCAAGTATGTATAGCAGCTGTTGGTCTAACTGGTGATATTTGTCGCGCCCTAAAGAATAAGGTAGGTAACTTTAAAAACTATTTTTAATATTTTATATTTTATAAAAGTTCTAATAATTTTCTTCTTTTCTTCAGGTGCTACCCTACTGTGATGAGATCATTTTCCACTTATTGGACAACCTTGGTGACTCAACTATCCACCGTTCTGTAAAACCGCAAATCTTGTCTGTTTTTGGAGATATCGCTCTTAGCATTGGCCCCGATTTTGCTAAGTATTTCGATGTAGTCATGCAGATGTTGCTGCAGGTTTGTAAATATTAAGTTACTACATAAATTATTGTTAAATATTAATCAAATACTGTTGTTAACTTTGGCCCGGTTCCTACTACGCCGTGCCGGCAGATTTGCCGGCATATAAATTCTATTGCCACTAGCTATTCGCTCGACGTTTTTGCCGGGCCCGGTGATTATGCCGGCGCCGGCACTATGTGAACAGCTTCATATAAATTCTATTGCCACTAGCTCCGAAATTGCCGGCCCGGCCTAGTGGGAACCGGGTCTTTGTGTATGGCAAAAACTCATTTCCACTTTGTTATCTCAGAAAGAAGTGATGTATGAACTTATAACCCTTGAATATCTTAAGTAATATTTTTGATTAGGAGTTATGAGTTACTTAAAAGTTGTTTTTACATCAAAGGCCAGCAATGCACAAGTGGATCGGAATGATTACGACATGGTCGAATACTTGGGAGAACTCCGTGAAAGTGTTCTTGAAGCATATACTGGAATAATTCAAGGACTGAAAGGAGCAGGTGGAGAGGTACAGTATAATCAAGAAATACTAATTTTTACCTCTTATATTACAAAAATCAGATCGCCTGGCTAAAAAAATGGTGCAAAATTCTTACTCAGAATCTTTTGAAATGAGGTTTTAAGGGATTTTGAACAATAATTCCTTTCGAACTTAGGAATATTTGCAGCTGAAACTAAATTTTACAAAATTTTATTTTTACAAAATTTTACTAAAACTACAATTGACTGTCTTTCTCCCTTTGTTTACTAGAAATGTCATTTATAGCGCGCTTTCATGGCTCGCAACCTATACGACCGGCGTGTTGCAAATCTTGCGCTGTCTTGAAGTTTTGCATACATTATCGTCTTTTTCGCTACCTAGACTAGAGCACCTCTAGGGCCTTGTCTTAATTGGCTTAAATAACTGATAGGTCAACTAACGCGACAAAATTTAAACACAGGGCTCTGTATGGAGCTGTCCAAATAAAATAAGGATTGATATGCGACAGAATGTAAATGACGCGTGCGACGTGGCAATTAGGACACTGAGTAACGTATCCGCGTATCCGCGTTTAGACGTGCACGTGCATTGTAACGTGATGTGATGTGTGTGGTGTTCAGGTGCGGTCGGACGTGGCGCTGGTGGAGCCGCACGTGCCGGCGATAGTGAACTTCATGAACCAGGTGGCGTGCGAGCCGGAGCGCACGGACGGGCACATGTCGGTGGTGGCGGGGCTGACGGGCGACCTGTGCACGGTGTTCGGGCAGCGCGTGCTGCCGCTGCTGGAGACGCGGCCGCTGCTGGACCTGCTGCAGGCCGCGCGCCGCTCGCGCACGCAGCGCACCAAGACGCTCGCCAACTGGGCCACCAAGGAGATCCGCAAGCTCAAGCAGCACCCCCCTCTCACTAGCTGGTTAGTGCCCTAAGTAACATGCCAGATCCAGACGTAATAATATGCTTGCACTCACTTCGTAAAATATACCTATACTCTTGTGAAGGTTGTCTCAGTAACCATCTTATAATTCTTATAATAATCTTACCTAAGGAGTAAGACAGTTGCCTCAAATTTAACTGTCCAGTTAGAAAACCTCCTCCAGTATCGTTAAACATTTTGATGAATTTACGGCTCACCTCACGTATATAAATCTAGATTGAACCTATAAGACATGATTCCTATACGACATGAGCTCGCATCGCAGCTAAATGGCGGCGGATACTGTTACATAGCTGATAAGGTTTCCAAACTCATTAAAATATGAAACTAGGCTTTAAATTTTGGAGCGGAGTGGTAGGAAACCTTGATAAAATTTTGAAAATTGCCTATTGAATCAAGAAGACGAAGTTGTTTAAATTCTTAACTAAATACACCATCCTAAAAGTATTTCAATTCTTAAATCACTTCTTAATAATATTATAATATATTATTAACTAGCCCACCCGGCAGGCTTCGCTCTGCCAATTATTTTGACTTATCCAAACCTTTTTTTGAGTCAGAAACTTTCACCACCAATTTTGTTCACCTCCCCTCTTAATTCGAAAATCCACACAACTTAAACACGTTAGCTACGGCTCAAAATTCCAATATTTTAATTAAGATAAAACAAAACTAAGAGTTTGGCTTGCGTGACTGCGTTTACATAAAACTTTCATCCCCTATTTTTTTTTAATGAAAAATTTTCATCCCCTATTTCACCCCGTTGGGGGGTCGAAATTTAAAAATTTTTCCGTAACGGATATCTACGCCATAAGATCAATACATGTGTACTTCCTTAGTGGATGCCTACGTTTTAAAAGCAATACGTGTGCGAAATTTCAAGTCTCTAGCCCGAAGGGTTTGGCCTGTGCGTTGATCCACAGACAATCAGATTTGCCTTTCATAATATATGAGATCACGTAAAATCTATCTCATCTAAAAGCTAGTTAATGTTATCCTTAAAAGTTATTAAGATTAATTAAAGTAAAGTAAGCTGAATTCATTGCTACGCTGGTAATAATCCCGACTTTACGAGTATGTAGGATTAATTTGGCCACTTGTCTAGTAGGTACATACTAGGTATACATTTGAAATAAAAAGTTATTGGGACTTATTCTTTTATACAGTCTTAATTATTTAAACTAAATAAACAATGTAATTCTGAGTTCTAGATAAGTAATAAGTAATCAGATCTTCGTAGAGGCAGCGACAAAGCTAGCCGTGACAGCCGTCAGTGCCGTCACGTTGCATACAGCACCAAGTCTGCTGGGCTGAGCCGGTGTACTGGCGCGACAAAATAGGATGTACTTACGACACAAATATAATTAAACAGACCATACCATACATACGAAATAACCGTTAGTAGCGATCGTCACATCGAATCTTGCGCCCGAGTTGAGTGTCTTTCGGAATCGCGATTTACTGTTTACTATTATAGAATATTGCAATTCGAGTAGCTATAATATGTACATGGTTGACACGTAATAGTTATGTTAATAGGATACGTGCAAAATGTATTCTATCTATGGTGCCATCAAATGCTTTGCTTGAATACATTTGTGCAGTAACAGTTGTGTTGCATACATTTTCGACTGCCCAATAATAACTACATAATATTTACTTGATAGCAAAGCGCAAATTTTTATTCGCAGACATTTGAGCTGCTTCGTTGTTTATTGTATCGTCTTGATCCCTTCCTCATAGGTAGTTCAAAGTTAACTGCAGTTAAACATTCTCTGCTACAACGTCAAAGGGTAAGCAACATAGAAATATGTAGTAGTATACCGTTAGCAACTCGTATTTTAATGATTTAGTGTTAATTGCTTAAGTGATGTCCCAGTCTTTAATAACATGAATAACGCGTATGTTGACGGCGTTTGCAACCCAGTAGATATTATGTTAATGTCGCATCACTCTAGACTACTCTAGAGTCTAGATTCTTAACTTCGCTTTCATGTTGGACCTTCCGTAAATTAATGTTAAAAATCTTCGGAGAATTAATAACGCTGACATAGCAAAGAATGATAATTATACCTTCCTATTTAGTACGATATCTACCCGCATTAGATAGGCAAGTGCACCTTAAATGTTGGTGTCTCGTTAAATATTGTAATTGTCATTATTTTAATTTTAACTATTCTTAAGAAAAAAATATTATGGTATTTTATAAAGCTCATAGTATTTGTCTTTTATCCTTAATAACGGTGGTCACTTCTCTAGAAACGGGATAGCCGTCACTTCGGCTCTAGTAATAGAGTCAGCTAGTAATGTCGCTACGTTCAACACACCTTGACTGGGAACATGGCTTTTGACTATAACATCAGCGTAAATTTATTACACGATATATTTGCTTAACTAATTTATTCCATCCAATCATTGATTTTGTATCTAAATTATTTTTATTCCTTTTTTATTTTATCGCCTTTTAATACTGTTACGGTTGTAGATACCTAACCTAATTTTAAACACTGTTCCTTTAAAAGTGCTTTACGAAATTGCCGACAAGCCTGAACTTTTAAAGTGTTCATTTAATTACATGCTTAGTTACGAAGTTATAACGTTCACATATACATACAATGTATGAACTGATTTCTTTTTGATAGTTCATTAAAATAAGTTCCATTGACAGTAAATCTATTTTGTTAATAATAACCGTCGATTTTTAACAACTGACACTCATGAATGTGTGTTAAGAGTAGATTAAAGTTTGATAATTCGTCTTTCAAGTAGTGAACATAGAGCGGAAAGTTAATAAATTAAGTAGGAAGGATGGTAGGTAAGGCTAACGACCAGCAAAAGCTCAGCAAAAGAAGCGGTTTGCTGATTTATTTTAAGTGTCAATTCAACTTATACTTGTTTTCCAATATATCAAACGACATTGGCACAGATTTTTCAAACTACAAGATTGTCCTTAAAATTTATAGATACAATTATTTTAATTGCCAAAATTGATGGCAATCATACTTATTTATAACAGTAAAAAAAACATTATGAAAAAAAATATTGTACCTATTTAATTATCTACCAAATATTGTTCCGCGACGTTGTTGTTTAACCCATATTAGTAAAATTAAGGTCGGTTATTTTTGCATAATTACAGCAAAACATTACTCTATTATTCAAATAAAATGATGAAAAATATAAAAATATGTGAAAAATGTAAACATATGAAAGAAATAATTTAGCTTTACAAATGTTCAAATCCTGACAGATTCATAATAGATACTCAAAATACTTACTTACATCTAAGAATAATAAACATCCCCTTAACCAAATTATGTTCGCCTAACTCGTGTATTCGAATATGTTGAATAGATAGGAACATGAAACTGAGAGAGTGCGCGAGTTATGTACATATTCGAACATCGTTACACTCTAATCGTGGTGCATGGTTTTTGTACCGGCAGGGCTATCGACCGCCGCGAATAGATTCTTGAAATTGCTTTATTGGGTAACCTGTTTCCTAACATAGTAGGCGTGTAATGCGGTTATGAATCAAGACGTGACTCGTATAAAACATATTAAGTATACTAGCTGTATTTATGAACGGGCCTCCGACCGCCGATAAAACTGATTGGATTAGGTATACACTAAATACATTTCCCTTACTCATTAAAGCAATGTTGCCGACATCGATTCCAATACAATTGTTTTATAAAAGAATCTCTTAAGTTTTCTACTCTAATTTTAAATTTGCTGTCCCAATGCTTTTAAATTTCAAATCGCTTATGTACCAATAACAACATCGTGTCGTTCAAGTTAACTGTATCTAAATTATTCATGGAATAATAGAAACACGGCGTCAAGTATTTAAAGCGGCATTTGCGTTTAATAAGGCATATTTCAATAGAGCAACAATTGCGGGATATTAATTCAGGATCCGTTCATGTTTACGGCCTTTCCCAGTCCTCTTTTGGAGTTTCCTGCGGGCTCGTTATAAGCAACCGGGAGCGGCATGTGTAAGTAAACGAACCGAGCCAACTAGACTCTAATTCTTGTTTATGAGAGATTTCGCCCTCTACCATGTAAAGCCTCGACCTCATACAATCTAACTTAGGTAATCAAAATGTCTGTAAAATATATTTGTAGGTACTTATTTGAACTTTTTAAAAGAATGAGGAGGAAAGAAGCTGCGTGGTCCTTTTCTACTTGTTATGTTATGTGACTATTCATTTACTGCAACCCATGGACACCCAAATATTACTTGATTTCAATGTCGATGCGTTGCTACCCTACCCACCATATCTCTTCAAGCGAAACTCAAGAATTAGAGAAGAATAGCCAAAATGCTCGCACCGAAATTAATTTCAAGCCTTACTTTTAAATTGCCATCGAGCGCATACAGTAATGATCCTTTATTATTATTATAACTTTTGCTCACTGTCTTAAATAAGAAACATTATTAATTGCGTTCCTTCGAGCCGCTTTATCATAATCGTGACTACGAATCATTAATTTTGCACGGACAACGTCGGAATCTGTCGCAAGTTAAAACCATTGTAGAGCGTCGGCGGAACTATCACCCGGATATCTACCCATGTCTACGGTGAAACTGCAATCTAACTGAACCCACGAATGAAGTCAATACCTATTTCTGAAATAAATCTATTGACACGATATGCCTCACGCTATTAAAGTCAAATGGTTCCTTTCAAATCACATTCTGAGGATCTTGACCGCTTTCTGTTTTGTGGTACAAGACCTAGTGATAGATTTATCACTTAATAGACAACACTTATAAGACCAGTCACTGTACAACATTATCTATTGATATCGTTGTGCTGTTCTCATTCTACGTGTAGTATGTTATTGTGAGCTTTGCATTAATTTATTATTATAACCGACTTCAAAAAAGGAGGTTATCAATTCGACACGTATGTATGTAATATTCTACGAACTGCACAATTTTTACATATGTTGGTCTATTAAGGCTTCCAAACAAGTATACCAAATTTCATGGGTGTAAGTAGGTATATATGTATGTATGTATGTAGATATGTTTGTCCACGCATATCTCCGAAACTAATTGACGGATCGTGTTGGTTCTGCTTTTGTTTGTTTTCATTTTATTCAACTTAGGGAATGGTAAAAGTTTCATCAAAATCGGTTCAGTAGTTTCCGTGATATGGACTTAAAACTAAAAATT
>DWIY01000331.1:0-14320 GCA_018248615.1 Erynnis brizo brizo
TGCAATCTGCATGTCACATTCTATATTATCATCATCGTCTGAGGAGCTGTCTAACAAATCAAGAAGTAAGGCAGTATTATTCATAGTCAATCACCCTGTATATAGAACACCAACGCAAACTCGTAAGGAAATGAACAGATTTTTTATATTATCGTATCTTAATCGTGTGTGATACCTTAAGATACTGTAATATTTTATATTAGAGCATCTTAAGATAAAATATTATAGTATCTTCGCCGTGTGTGATGCGCTTTACTCGAATGCTTTAAGCTTGCGTATAGGGCCATGGCACACAAAGTATTCGTGCAAAATGCCGAACGTGTGGTGTCCGTACCGAGGGAGGTTATGGAAATTGCAGATACATATTAAACGCACGCGAGCAATGCCACGGACGATAGCCGGTTAAGTTGCCTTATTAACTAGCCACGGCCCGCGGCTGATTGCTAGATAATCATTTCAATGTCCGCAGAAACGTAAATAATAAATAATAACTGCCTCACCGTTCCAGCTGTGATCTGCTTTAATATTTGCCTTGATATGACGATTCTAGTTTATTACGGTCGACACCCTCAGGGCAATATGTTTTGCTACATTGAAAAATATCTGGCTTTACGACAATGTAAGTGGGCGAATTTGAATAATCCACTCCAATAAAGATACCAGATTGTTATTAAATTTTAGGCCTTGTAGTCAAAACTCAGACTTTACATAGCAGCTAACTTAACCTAACCATAATTTGCCTATATTTGAGAACTTAACAACTTAGTTTGGTCCTGTCTTGACGATGCACGTTCTCCGCATAGGTAGGTACTTTATTTCTCATCATATAGTTCAAATTACCATCGCCATTTTATCAACACCTGAAATATTTTACTAATTTTTCACCACCTTAACCACGACATATCAACCATAGAATTTTATTTGCTTTAAGTCGTGCAGTCAATCAGGATGTTTATCTTTACAAATGTAGAGGCCAATGTATTTGAGCAAAGTGGCTATTAGTGTCAAATATACGAAACTTATTGCCGTATCACTCGAGACGATGACGACCACGTGGGCGAAATAATAATGCAACGGTTCCTTGTTCAAGTATCGATTAAGTCATATTGCCTGCTAGGGCGGGCTACATAGAGCCATAATGTCTACTAAACGGTGACACAAGTATAACTCAATACTAAACTGGTATGGCGATCATTTTATCTTCCTATTGCTAAGACAAGCAACGTTAATGCTAATGTAACCGTTGTCATAGTTTTGCTTGATGTAAGTAGTAGTAGATGCTAAGTAGATACCTATTTGATAACTACAGAACATTGCGAGATTATGTATCAAGAACTAAATAGTTTTCCTAATAGGTCTTCAATAAAGAATCAAGCATGTCTTATTTAATATTTTGAAGAAAAAATTGGAAGGCCATAGTCATAATCATCTAAATACGAGTACATGTGGCAGTTTAAAATGGTTTAATTTTAACTTAATATTTGGCAATTTTATGCCCCCTCCGATAGCCCGTGCTCTTCTTTAATCACCCTAGATACGCCTTTGAGTGATGTCATGCTATAACCAATTTAAACAATGCAATGATCGCGCTCTTCCAGTTCTACTAATTAACAAAGGCGTCAAACGTCCGCGTCCGTAAAGCGAATTCCTTTGGGTGCGTTATAATGACACCGTTGACCAAGAGTAGAATAGAATTTGGGTAAACGATTGTTTAACAACAAAATATTTGAATTAACGACTCTGCAGTTTAAAGTAACATTATTTGGTATCTAATGGAATAAAGCAATTTTCTGACTGGTTCACGACACCTAAATATAAACATTTTAAATGAGATATCGCGTTCATTTTATCTAAATACATACAGATTATTTTTATGCTTTTAACTTTATAAAAGTCAAAGGTGACCACCACTAAGTTAGACTCAAATCTAGACCATTCGAGTGCAATTTGTATTCTTAGCCACTGACCTAGTACTGCTTGTACCGCAACGTAGGTATATCATTATATAGTAAGACAACAAATCGGTGACCGTTAAAAATAAATTATAAATAACGAGCGGGCAATAAGCGAGCTGTTCGCAGGTCGGAGATGCGCGCAGATAAATCACGACCGAGCGGCCGGTGCACGGTGTTATACCGTGAGTCGCCAATGAGAAATCTGATGACCTATGCGGAACATATTTAAGGTTAAAAATTCAACACTTGTACCTTTTTTCAAGCGTACACTTGCAATATCTTCGTAACCACCAGCAAGTAATCGAGTCGTTGAAGAAGGTTCCAACCATGTCTGTTCTACAATGGTCCGTGCCAATCGGCTCGCTTACGAAGTTATAAATATTTTTTTAATGTTTGCGGCGAAGTCATTTAATTACGGCCCAAAGAACTGAAGTCCTGTTTTATATGCGTCTTTCGTAATGGTTCAATCATCGCCTGTGCATCGCATCATCATACTACAAAAAAAATCACAAACATACCTAATACCTAAAGGTACCAAAATATTTTTATTTTTAGGAGCAGGCATCAAATAATTGATGTCATGACATCAAGTCGCTTCAGCTCCTTAACTAAACTCCCATCTCAGGCACCCGTATACTATCCCCTATTTGAATATGCATATATGTGTTAGGTGTTTATTCTATGTTTCAAAGCAAATAAGCTAAACCTTCAATTTTTACAAATTAGCGAAGAAACAAATAATCACGGGAGGTGTTAAACATTTCACCACATGCACGCCACGAACTGATTACCAATTTTATTTTATTTGTAGAAAAACAAAGATCCATCGCACAGCTGTCTAAGTAAAATAAACTTAATTCATGTTTGTTCGTCGACGAAAGGCGTTATTGCTAACACGATAAACAAATATAGAAGATGCAAAATTTAAACAAATTTCAATCTTATGGTTTCAATCATACAGATCGAGTAGCGTGCCTTCATGAAATAATATTCGATACTGGATAAATGTATCAAGACTTCTGGATTGGTGAATTTTTAGTCTTATTCCCTGACTCATAAGGATCACCTATGGGTTGGCGAAACAAAACAAGTATCGCAGGATAAGCGAATCACGGGCAAACAACAAGTGCGAGGTGCTAACTACGGCGCTGAGTCGTTTTCGACACGTACCAATTATCGCCTGGCCGATATCTACATTTACTCCTCAAACGAATAAACGGTTACTTCCGATCGAGAGTTATAATTAACTGCGCTATAAGATTACAAGGCAAGACGATGGTTGTAATGTGTGCTATGAACTTGACAGACACAGAATAACATTATTCACAATCATGTTTGAATAAGAAATATAATTGCTTTAAATATTACTTATTTTCAAAGATATTTACTATCTAGTACACATTGACAGTAAGGATATTATTATGAGGCTATTACAATATCAAAGAATTTAAATCCTCTTTCACGATTTCTGTAAACACTCAATTAGGTTTTTATGTGGTGCCTTTAATTCATCATATTTTTGCCTCATGGGAAAATTTATGCTAAAAAGTTAATAATATTTTAATTTTGAGAGTAATTTTAACTAAGACTGTCGTACAGCATCCTTATTTAAAACTATATCGTATCATATCATAAGGTTAACAAATGTATAATGGTTGTCAAAACATACCTACTTGGTCGATATTGCTTTGGAATTCAACCCGGAGGCTCAATACTTACGGAATACTTTAAGAGGCTGGCCATCAAGGGGAATTGGGTGTAGGTGTACCTACAGTTACAACGTTTTACTATTTGTAGCGGATTGTTGCTATGATTCAAACCTGTGTAGCTAAGCTTAGGGTATATAAAACATAAAAAAGCCGACGTTTTAAAATAAGAAAAATGTAAACCTGCGAGTTTTCGAATAGGTATCTGAAAAACTAGACCGTTTTTTTTAAAACATCGAGTGGTTATAAGTACCATAACTTTTATTGAGAAAGTGTCTACGATAAAAATATTCTCGAAGCGATGGCAAATACATGATTCATAACAACGACCAACATAGAGTCCAAACTCGAGTTTTAACAGTTGATTGTTGTAAACAAATATTAAATTCGTTTATTTTAAACAAGAATCAAAATTTAGCGCATCGGGCGTAATGATTAAAGTAGACGCATTATAATTCCATCTTCTATTTTAAAGAAACTCTATTTTTCGCTCGGTTCAACGCTTATTAAACGATAAGAAATTAATTGATTTCAACACTTCTTTACGTTGCGAATTTCTATCATGTCCTAAAACATCCCACATATTATGTGGTAACACTAAGTTCAACAACACAACTCAGTGTCCGATGGGCGCGATTTTTTACTCGCTTTCCTCAAATTGGAAGGCGGAACCTGCATAACGGCGCACGGAAATTGGGTCGTGGGTTGGTTGGTTTAAAAGTTAGCTACAAAAACTCTTATTAATCAATTCAATTTGCCTTATAACAACCCGATAAGACCATAATTAATGTGTTTGCTTAAATGTGCATACTTGGGATCAAATCAATTTCATATCCAAACATCGTGTTTACAATATCTTTCCTTATCAGCAAATGCCCTGAAGCTAACTGCTCCATTGCAAATATTTAGGAAAGATTTTTAATAAATCAACTAATGACATAATAGGGCCTTTACATTACTATAATAGTCTTGTAAGATATTTAAATTCTATAATGTGACCGTAGCTATAAACAAACTTATGAATGAACCTTGACTGAACATGATCCATTTACTGAGAGGCCAGTGACTCGTGAAGTACCTACCAACAATAAACTTACATAATTAAAGCTCGCTCTAGCGGCGGTCGATGAAACGCGCAAATGCCAAGATACTTAAAGTTTTCCACACAAACTGCTCCACATTCTTAGTTTGCCAACTTTTGAATAGGCATTCGCGGGTTCTCCGTAAAAGGTTTGAACGTTTGAAGCAAACGTTAGTTCCTTCTTTCTATATTTTTTTTTCGTTAAAGAATTTGTAATGCTACATTTCGCAATAATTGTTTTGTCAAATATTTTCAATGATTTTTTTTTCTTTAAAGCTAAAGATTAATATTATTCATATAAATGGATCACAAAAGTTGAGAAAATCGATAGTAGTATAAGAATTAGGTATATTCCTCTTCAAAAGTATTGTTGCAATATTTATCCTTCGAATTAATGTAAGCAAATAACAACTTTTTACACAGGCTATTTGAAATTAAATAATCGAATTGCAAAGTATAAAACCACAAATATTTTCTTCTTTTGAATGTTTTTACAACACACCTATTATTATTTTCTTAACAGTAGGTATTTTGCTATATTATATTTTAACTTTCCTGTCTATTGATATAGGTATATACCTACATTATAATCCATAGCGTTATGAAATGACAGTGATGTAATTTTTTGTATACTTGTCAGTAACCCATTAAATGACCCACTACAGGGTCGGGACTCCTCTCACAATGAGAGGGATGAAGGCCTTAGTCCACTTGCTGGCCTACTGCGGGTTGGTAGACTTCACCATACCTTTGAGATTTTTTTTGTGAACTCTCAGGCATGCAGGTTTCCTCACGATGTTTTCCTTCACCGTAACAGCAGGTGATATTTAATTTTATAAAGCGCACATAACTTGTTTTACAGAGCGGTGATAGCCCAGTGGCTTAGAATTTGACCTCGAATCGAGGGGTCCGGGTTCGAATCCCAACTTTGCATTCTTAAATTTCAGTAGGTACCTAATTCTCTACCACCGGAATGAAATAAACTCCCTGAATTTTAACATTTTGAAATTTAAAGGGACCTCACGCGACAAACAATTTCGTGTTGAAGTACGGGTTATTAACTACGGAAAATATAAATGCTTAATAAGTATCCTCTTCGGGCGCTACAAATTATTTTGTATTTATACAGTCTCACGGGCAAGAAGCATTTATTTACTTAAGTCAAATATTTCATGCAAGTTTTAAGTACATCGCATTAGGTACTTCACACGACAGGTGCCGACACCGGACTCAAGGGGCTCAATCACCAAATTATCGGCATTCCCAACTCGATACTTACACTAATAGCAGGTTTCGAGTTTTACACCGACGTTAAAAAATAGCAACGATATTTTTACAACGCCGAGTAGTGCAAATATCATGTGGCAGAACCTGTATTAATCATCTAGGTTTGAGTACGGTCGCAAAAAAAGAAAATCTGAAAGATATTTGTCCCCCATCATCTTTTTATTGAGATAACGTAACAAAAAGTTAGTCATCTGCAATATTTTTGGATTAAAAAGGCATGTAGTCGTTTTGTCTCTCCGATGTAGCCGTGACGTTGCGACAGCGCGGACACGGGTTCACACCTTATTCACTAATTCTCTATACATCATATTTATTCAAATTTTATCACCTTTACCATTCATTAAGCCCATGCGCGAGATAAATGATAAAAAGATGATTAATTCAAACCGATTAGAAGATTATGTATGTTGGTGGAAAGTTCTCGTGAGAATTCTCTAATTTCACGACGTGAAAAACCACATGTAACAACCGAAAGGCTTAATTTGGAATACTTGAGTATGCGGAACGTCCGATCAATTTGGAATCGTTACTGAAAAGATAATATAAAGCTGGTAGGGACGAAAGGACTTCAAAATAGGTATCTATTTATGCAAACGACGGGAATCATCTGGGCTCGTGCAATCTAACTCATTAATGAAGCGATCCCCGTCCAAGAGGAATGACTTCCGAATATAAATAATTGGCGCAACAGGTGAGGCATAAATCTCTAACAAACGAGGCTGTGATTAAGAAGCCCGTATATCAAGTGATAGCGACTCACCACACGCGATGCTTGCACCTATTTGCGGACAGATCTTACGCAAAGCAATTGTTATGGAAATTATCTGCATTGATACACGATAAAAATATTGGAGCCCACTTTGACAAGAAAGTTGTTTCTGATATAGGATGCTCTTCTTAGAGAACTAGGAGCGCAACTCAACTACTGCAGCCAAATAAAACCTATAAATGTGTTATGTACCTTAATTGTCGCAGATATAACGATACAGAGATTACAAAGTGAGATAATAATTTCTAAAATGAAGCAACTATTTTGTAAATAAGAAATATTTAACGACCTCAATTATTTCATGACTAACTAGAGAGCAAATACTTTCATTATAAATATTTGTTGATACAAAAGATCAAATTAGTTGTATTCAAATTAACAGGTTACATGCATTCCGGCGCATAAGTCGTGTTAGTGCATGTTAACACTAATAGTTCTGGTATTTTGATGCGGCTGATTCATAACTGCATGTTACATTAATATGGATGGCTTGAGAACGAACGCGTACAACCCGATGATATTATGATTACAAAGTAAATTTATTTCCTTCGTAGCTATTACACATATTCTATATATCATTTGAGTGATAACAACTCGTGAGAATGGTAAATTTATGGCTTTATAAAAATAAACAAAAAGTTAACGTGCAAAATACAACATAGTCGGAATGTGAATAGAACGTTGAACGAAGTGTTATTTTGAAAATTTGTTAGTTATACCAATTGATCATGAACTGAAACTGTAGGTACCTACATGATGTGTTGTATTGTACGCATTTAGGTGCGTACCATCCCATGTTACCATGGTATGGTACGCACCTAAATGATAAAAGATAAAAATAAAATGAGACTTTGGGATTTACAAAAATGTCTTAAATAGGTCTAATGCTATCCACAAAATATCAAGTGATAAGATTGAAAGTGATATTTTCCATAAGGCTTTTATTCATCTAGTAGTTTTCTTATTAGAAAATAGAACCTTCTCCTTTTTTGAAGTCGGTTAAAAAAGAGCTTCTATCGGTCCTATAGGAACTTCGAAAATAAGTACCCAATTATGAATACCATTTCAAGCCACGACGCCGAGGAGGCCTCAACGCTTCCTAACTGACACGCCAATTAAGTACCAATTGGTTGCCAGTTATAAATAAATTTATTTCACGCCTTGGCTTTTATCTTGTAACGACTGAATTGTTCTTTCCTTAACAATCGCGACTGCGAGTGTTTACATAAAACTGTCGAAGGAATTACGAACGGAAAGTATTCGAATGCATAAAATAAGAATTTTAATACTCCTCGGTATCACGCAAAACATCTCCAGATATCAATAAATTAAACAGAAAATAGTTTCTGGGGCGACTTCTCGATTGCAGAGCGTTGAAATTTTTGTTTCTTTAGTTTATGTAGGTAATATAGGTACATTCGTTTAGAAACTGATAAGCAATTACGAACCCGCAATCATTTTAAAGGGATACCAATGTATGCACAGCCTTAAATTTATTGGTATTCGAATTGGAAATTGTATTTTCTGAGGAGGATATAATAAATAACCGAAAGGTCGCGTTAACGAGCCATCCCGACGCGAGACGCACGGAACAATAAAGTAACTAAGACTTTTACTCAATACGAAAGAATGTATAAAACACGTAAGAGAATAAAATCCAATTCGAACCCACCGTAGGGTACGTCTAAGACGTCTTGAAAAATATAAAATGATTTTTTAGAGGTAGGATTTTTTAATAAGAACCGTCGTTAACACGTTCCAGACGGCGAACGCTCAATCAAAAGCGAAATAAAGCACGATGGGATGGATTCGAAATACCTGTTCGCACATTGATCGGCTTACAGACCACGCCACATATTTAAGCCCACGGATATCTTCGTAGATCTCGCAAAAACCCGACTCGATGCACCGAGAGCATGCCTCGGCGGGGTAATGATTGGCCTCCATATCGAACCATGGAATCCCTTGTAAAATTACCGCCTCATAATAGGTAGGTAACTACGTTTTTTCGGCAAGATTTCTGATTCGTTTCTTATCACCTCATTTTAATCTCTCGCTTATTATGACTCGCTTACGCCGGCATCCGCCCCGAAGGTCTGATTGAGTTGGTGATGTTTCTCAATGAAACACACACTTTCCGTATTTTTATAAAGATTATTTGTTGTTACTCAACAAAATTTTTTGTATAAACCAATTCATTTTTAAAGTGGCTAACCGGTTCCACAACTAAACTGTATATAAATAAATAAAAACTAGTGCTTATTAAATGTTATGATGACGCTAAATTTTTTTATTTTATATTATAAGTCTATATTTCTATTTCTCGATATTAAGAGGAACTCGTAAAATAGGCATAGGCAGACATTCGCAAAAGCTCACGATTTGCGATTCATAGATTGGCTAGTTTATTTTACACGTCAGTAATAAAGCAGTATCGCAGCTGACCGTTAATAAGCCCTGCGATGAAAACCTGATTTAACTGCGCCACTTGTAATTGAGAACCACCGAGTATTTATTCCATTCGTAGTTCACTTATCTCAGCTGTTTATGCACCAGCCTACACAAATCTCGACGGGCACGCGGAAAGAGTCTCATTGGAAACATACGAGAGACTTTCCCATCCGCGTCTGTTAATTTTAATCGGTACATATCGCAGCTTCAAATTCAATATCTGTAGTATTCATTTGATTTTTGACAAGTTAAAAAAGTCTAATACTTTGGAAAATGGCTTAAATTATGCAGAAACGTGGACTTGAGCGTAAACATTAAACTTCATTTGAAACATTGTTTTACAGATAATAAAAGCATTTATGGAGTTTTTATGATATTTAACTTGTATTATGCATTTCACTGTAAACGGAAGTAGTTACATTGATTAAAACTCAACATATTTTCTTCGAGGAATGGTCGAAGTGCTTAGAGTTCTTTTATTCGAATACACCTCACTAGCAATCGCAGCGAAAGCGCTCAAAGTAGTACCCCTTAAGTATCAATTCGAAGGCGATCAGGATAATACTATGCAGTAACGCACAGTAAGAATAGCGGGAATCGTTTTAATATAATCAGGCTAGGTAAGTTGGAGATAGCAAGTGGAGTCAAGTAATGCGGACGTTTCCGAGAACTACCGTCTTAACGGTTAACGCCGCAATCATTGCCCGGCGCTCTCCTTGCTCCACCGTAGGGATGGAAAACTGTAACACAGTTGTTGTCAGCACTGCGCATATTCTGACGTTTTATAAAAAAAAAGTTGCACTCAGGGACTGCCATCAGAAGAGAAAAAACTTATACGAGCAAGATGTGTTTTCTTGGTGATTTGGACGACAGTTCAATTAAAACATAACTGAGTTTCTCTATAATGCGCTCTCCACACTCGCGCGCGAAGCCGCGAAAACCCCGCGAAGCATGAGTGTGGATCCGATTCGCATATTCTTCGCGGCTTTATGTTGCTTCACGGCACGATCGCGCCGCGATTCGCGCCGTGATTCGCGTGCGAGTGTGGAGCGGGTATAAGAAAAAAAACGACAAATCCAAAATCACAATAATTATAATATTAAATTATAATATTTAGCTTTTTTCTATATTCTTTATGAATTTTTTCCTTTTAGATAGATAGAGGGTCACGTGTCCTGTCGCGAGTTTAACAATTTTTACCCATACCAAAAATTTCTCAACGCCGCTAAAGAAGTTTTCATTTCTCTTCAAGGTATCTTTAAAAGAGCCCTCCCTCAAAGCTGGCAACGCTGGCATTAGGTTGCCCGCCTGCCTCTGTGGCAGCTCATCTATTTCGATTGTTGTATAAAGGCATTACCTAAGCTATTTCCTAATACCAAGGTTTAGGATTAGGATTTCTCTGAATATGTTAAGGAGACGAATTTATCAATCCATACGATTCTCAGTGTTATATAGAAGGGTCCTGAAATGGGTTTTTATTTCAATTGCTCAGCTTTAAAATAGTTGACAAACCAAAAAATAAATCGCGGCTTAGGTACTGTTAGGTACTTATGTCATATTCCTATCTAATAAAGTTTACACAATATATTTTTTTTAATTCGTACCAATACTATTCGCTAAAAGCCAAATAGTAAATAAATTTTAAGAATTCATCTCCTAGCGGCGAGCGGCAGCTGATCATACACAAAAAGGCGGAACGAATTGTGTATCTCCGCCTTGTTGAAGTCGAATAAAAATTGCATTGGTTTTAGTTTTTAAATTCGCGTTTGAATCGAATTTATGTGAATCAAAAGATAAAGATTGATTTAAAAAAAATGATCTCTACTTCCTAATATTTTAAAAGGTTTCAAAACAAGGATGTTTGTACATAAATCTTAAATATTTAAGATTTTTAAATATAGATTCTGTAGCATCTACCTGCTTAACAGTCAAGCAATACAAAAATATTTATTCTGTGCCTGTGTGTTGTGCCAGCAACTTGATATTTAAAAAAAAGGCAACCGTCCTTATCCCGATAGAAACTTCAAACATTCGAGACTGAACACGAATCGAACTCTATGCATCGGATTTAAAGTTTGTAAAAACTGATCCGATTGAACAAAGTGCTCAGTGCAACACTAGCGGAGTGCAATTCCCTGCAAAATGTTGCCATGTCCCGCGGCGATACTTGTAAGTACCTCGCATTTATGTATGCAACTACATATTGAGCAGTTAGAGCCGTTTAGAGTGGGATGTTTTAGGTAATTGCATGTATACAACAAACGGGGATGAAAATTAATAATATCAACATGTCAACACAACAAATAGACTACATTTTATAAAAGGTAGAAGGAGCGCTCCCAAAAAATAAGTAAATAATAACGTAATTTCTACAGTTTATATTGAGGATACCCTCCCCAGATTTAAGAAGAGCATTTTAGCCTCAGAAGTAGCAACGCATTCACTTACAATAATACACTGTAAGAACTGAACTAAAGTACCGTCTTGTAAGTCTTACAAGACAGTATTTCGGTTATGTTTGAGGTTAAAAGTAGCTTTTCATTAGCTGACATGATTGCGTATGAACCAATTAACGACTATTAGTTATTTTAAAAAACCAACTATAAAAAATAATGTTGTTAATGTTTAAATTAATTCTAACATACTTTTGTCATATAACACAATTCGACAGGAGGATAAGCAGTTTATGCCGTTAGATGCTTGAACATGAATACCTTGCTATAGATACTATAAAGCACTTCAAGTGCATGCAATGCAAGATATGATAACTGAGTAATGATAGTGTGGACCATCTGGTGGGCGTTAGAAATCGGGACCGTCGGAGGGCAGTGACCTCTTTCATAAACAATCTCAAACAGCAAGGAAACTTGATAAATTTGCAATAAGCCATTCGGAATGCTAAAATCTTAATACTAAAATCATTCTCTACCTGTCAAGCTTTCCTTCATTTCTGAAAAAAATTGGTAGGTACGAATAAAACGTGAAAAGTGGAATGTAAATAAATAGCAAGAAAATTGTCATTAAAAATATATCAAACGTAAATAATGTAAGTATGTACCTGCAACAAGATATACATTACATTGTTTAACACAAATAATGGAAATATGAGTTCCCAAGTATGTATTACGATAATAATATGCAAATAATAGAAATAGAGTAGAAAACATTTAAATACACGGACACATAAGAAATAAGTATCCTGTTTTCAGCATTTGACCACAGAACACTAAAAACCGATAGAACGCTTCGAATTCGGCAACAGTCAAACGTTTCCGTAACTAATCGTGATATTTCGAAATGTAACCAATCAGCATAGATAGGTATAATAAATTGTACTTAATAATAAAGATAACTGTGACTGGCTATAAAGGAGATATCATTGAACGGCGGTCGAATTTTGATAGGCAGATTACAGTTAAATTAAGAATACACTACACAAAACATAGATACAGCTTAATTGGAGTCTAAAGTAAATGTATCTCCGGTAAAATACAAGCATAGATAGCATGTAACTAAATCAAAATTAAATTTAAATAGTTAAAACTATTAGTTAAACTATCGTAGTGACACAATTTAATGTTTCGATAGTAGATCACCATTTTTAAATTGTCTGCTAAACAACTAACCAAAACTTCCTGATAATAAATATTGGAAACGAATTTCAAAGACTACGAGTATATCTTAATTTCTTTCAAAGAGATTTTTTGTACGACAAAAAAATATTGCTTGAATTAAATCCCAAAATGTTTTGTACACAATTTCCAATTATATTTTTTAAAACAATAATAGTTTGCTTGTTCCTATTTGTAAATGGATACAACAATACATACAATAGGTACGTACATAAATGCTTACAACAATTTGTAACTACAATGTCTTTAAGTAAGTGGGGTCTTCAAGCGCAACCATATTTCCCTCGGCGGAAATCGAACCCGGAACCATTAGCGAAGAAAAGCAATTGTGTTACGATTACCAACTGAGGTAATCGATCCTCTAATTGGTAGTTGAAGACTGAAGACCATTCCACTTCTCTCCAATTAGCGTAGATTCGAGCTTTCAATTATTCTAATAAGCCTTTTGCCTATTATTTCCTACAAAGAGATCTTAACTGTTCATTTTTGTAGGACTCAATTGAAAGTCTTAAAATGTAATTAGGGTTTCCTGAAAAGAGATACCTGACTGAAGAGGCTTTTTCCATTATTGCTCGGAAAAATGGGAAAAAGATACAACTTTCATTAACTTAACTCGGGTAGGTTTAATGAAACATTTCTTTTCAATAAGTTCTTTTGTCACAACATTATAAATGTTATATTCCTGTAATCCTCACATACAACAAATGCTAAACAGTAGCAATAAACGCTTTAAAAATACTTCCATATCTTCATATGAGTGGAAAATAACAATACCAATACCGTGTAGTTTTAAGGTAGGTTTAAGTGGCCTTGTCGCGACACCTATCAAGCTGTTACTCTTCAAATCCGTCGATAATGGCGTTGCTGGCGTCACACCAGCGTCAAATTCAAGTGTATACGCCACGAATCGTGGGAATCGCTCGTGAAGTGCTGTGTGTCCATCCCATAAGCCCGTGACCCTTCAACGGTACGGCGACCGAGCGATTGCGCAAACTGTTTGATTGGCTTGTAAGCTGTATACTCTAAGAAGCCACAAGAATCGTGTCGTGCAGCACTCTCTTTGACAAGCCTCGTCAAGTCTTATTGGAATGCACATAAGAAAACCATTACAAAATATAATTTTTAAATAAACAGATTTTATTACAAAATGGTATTTTTAATAAAATAATATCTAAATAAATATATTAATACCTATCTAAAAGAAAAGAAAAATATAAAAAGGATTATGCGCCCAACGTGGGGCTCGAACCCACGACCCTGAGATTAAGAGTCTCATGCTCTACCGACTGAGCTAGCCGGGCTTGCGTGATACTATTGAAATACCGATACCGAACATAAATAGTGATGACGTAGTTTGTTTACTGGCATTGAAACGATACTGCTAAAATTAGACGGTTAGCTATGTTACTACCTACCTACCTATGATTATTTATACTTTT
>DWIY01000332.1:0-14299 GCA_018248615.1 Erynnis brizo brizo
TGAGCGTACTGCTGGCCGTAGCCCTGCTGCTGCGGGAACGGCGGGTAGCCCGACTGCTGCTGGTAGCCTTGCGGCTGTGGGGGGCCCATCTGCTGGGTCATTGGTGGCATGCCTGGAATAAAAGAGGTTGAGGCTATTTGTGTGTATTTAATATTAGACTTAGAATATGAAATTTACCTCGAATTTTATGGTTTACCTTGAAAACATACAGTGTTAATAATCCATTAGACTTGTTGTTAAAGTATGAAATTAAGTTTGTTTACTTGATATAGCAATAATAAGCCAATGAATGACAATTTTTCTTTAAATTTAATAAATAATATCAAATATCACGAAATACAATTAAGTATTGAAAAAAGCAACATTGTAACAATATTGTAACATAGGCCATTGTAGGACTTTTCACTTTTGACCTTATCTACATGTCCTTAAGGGGTATATGAACCTTAACGTCCTGTATAATGTGTGATGTGTTTTTAAATTTACCATAAGAATAAATCATTTCACTGCTAGTCCAAACGAATAAAGTAAGTACATCTTATTAAAAGCAGTAATAGTGGATTTTAGTGAGCTATAAATTTATTTTATAGCACAGTGTGACCTAAACCCGCCGTTTACGCACGCTTCATAATAATATGTAAGGGACGGGTTTGTCACACTTACTATAAAATAATACATGATACTTGTGACCGAAGTTGCCTATTATTGCACGGCGTTTAGCACCCTCGTTTCGCTCGGGCGCTAACTTAACGCCGTGAATAATAGGCTACTTAGATCACACGTCTCGTAATATACTATTATGATAGAACCATTCAATTTGAATATTTGATGTTGCATAAAAGATGAAGTATCTTAACTGGAGTAAATAAAGTAAGCCCACTTTTAAATGATGTAAGGTGTGTATATTGTTTCTTGTATACTGATTGGCTTTACTAATCTAGTAAGCCTGTTGTAGGTGTATCACTTAATTATCAAAAAAAAAATTGTAAACAAGAACTACCTACAAACAATTTAACAATTGTTAAAAGATTGTGCTATATTGTTATTAATTTGTTATTATGTCCTAATCTACAAATTATCTATAGTTAAAGTATAGTAGTGCTGTCATATCTTTAATTGTAATCAGGTGTTAATCAGTAAGTAAATAAAAATAAATTTAAATTTAAAATTCATGAAAACAATTGCCATTTGAGTGAAACTTATATCAAAACGATATTATGGAAGAATTAACCCTTCATGCTGAACCCTACAAGAGGTTTCAGCTTGTTGTAGATACACACAAGACAAGAAAACACACACCCAGACCAGAGAGAAATCTATCTTTTAATTGATGATCTGTTTACAGCAATAGTTAACGTGCCAGTGTATAACGTGAAATCGTCTATGTTTGATTGTTAGCAGAGCAGAGATTTGCACCTGCATTCACACTAATTTAAGTGGAATTCAACCTTTACATAATGTGAGAAGTTGACTCACCTGGATAAGGTGCATTTGCTTGTGGTCCGGGTGGCCCAGGCGGAGCTCCATACCCTGGCTGCCCCCCTGGCGGCCCTCCCGTGAACTGTCTCTGCTGAGACAGGGGAGGTGGCATGTGAGGTAGACCCGGCAGTGTCTGGTACTGGTTGAACTGCGCTTGGGACGAGGGCGGCATCCCTGGCTGAGGCGGTAGCCCTGGCTGTCCAATGGGTTGTTGGCTCGGCTGGGGCGGTAACCCGGGCTGGCCTGGTTGAGGCCCTAGTTTTGGCTGCATTCCCGGTTGAGGTGGGAACCCAGGTTGCCCCATCTGCTGTCCTGGCATCTGGCCTGGCTGGGCAGGAAACTGCCCCGGCTGAGGTGGCATCCCTGGCATGGTTGGTTGCGGAGGAAGACCTTGATTTTGCATCGGTCCAGGCTGTTGAGGCATGGGTGGTTGACCCTGCATCCCTTGACTGGGCATCGGGGGCATGCCCTGAGGACCACGGCTCTGAGGGAACCCAGGTTGTGGTTGTCCTTGCTGCTGCTGTAACCCTGGTTGCCCCTGCCTCATCTGAGGTGGGAGATTTGACTGATTTTGCTGAGGTTGTCCAGGCTGACTAGTCTGTGGCATCGGAGGGAAGCTGGGCTGATGAGGACCACTCGGTTGACTAGAAGGTGGCATAGACTGAAAGCCTGGTTGTTGTGGTCCACCCATTTGAGGTTGCATAGGCTTCTGTTGTTCCGGTTGAGGTGGTCCAGACGGTCTTCCCATTGGGCCACCTTGTGGCATGCCTGATTGAGGCTGCTGCGGCATTTGTGGCCCTTGACCTTGCATCTGTCCCTGTCCAAAGCCAGGTGGACCACCCATTGGCATCTGAGCAGGTTGACTCATTGGTTTCGGAGGGCCTTGCTGCATAGACATTGATGTCGGAGGACCCTGGAACCCCCTCTGATCCACATTGGGACCCTGGTTTGATGGGGGCATCTGTCCGAAACCTTGAGCTTGTGATGAAATCGGCGTAGGAGTAGATGACGGAGGCAATGAAGCCTGATTTTGGGTCATTGATGGTGGGAACTGCTGAGGTGTGCTGCTCACTGGTGGTTTACCTTGCTGGAAGTTAGGAGGCTTGACTCCTGGTGGCAATTGACCACCGTAATTGGAGGTCGGTGGGAAGTTAGCTCCGGGAGGTAACTGGCTGGGTGGCAATTGGGACGAAGGAATATTGGGCATTCCTTGGGGCCCGTTCAAGTTCATGTTCTGCATTTTCTGGGCCATTTCTGACTGGTCGAATGGCTTCTGGGGGCCGTTTGGGGGCATTTGATTAAACATGTTCGCATTGTGGAGTCCGTTGAAGTCTTGTGGGTTTGGAGGGAAGCTCAGTGGATTGTTTGGCGCATTATTATTTTGACCGGGCGGCGGATACTGTGGATTCATCATGTTTCTTGAAGCCAATTATCCTGGAATAAGAAAGATTATTTGTTTTTATTGTAATTATAGGCTTGTGTAATGGCCCCAGATTAAGAACATTTCAAATTGAGTAGAATAATATCTGGCATTGAGGAAACCAGCACCCATGAAAGTTTTTCATAATGTTCTAACTGACTTGTGTTCTGAGACTGTTCCTAACTTATGGTTTTTGAAAAAATATTGTGTTTTCATAGTATTACATTATGGAGAAGAGTGCTAAGTAGTTGGTGTCTACTATAAAATAAGAGTTTCGGTTACAAATGAACTTTTTTTTTTATACTGCGTAGTTAAAATATTTATGAATTAGTCACAAATATTTCCCACACAGCAAAAAATTATCATAGATTTGGTTTTATGCATTTTTTATAACCAATGTAAGTAACAGAAGATGTTATGAAACTATACACTGACAACTTATCTTTTTTCCATAATAATATGCTTAAAATAAGAACAATCTGATATCGCTTCAGGAAATATGAGGTCAATCACTGTACTCAGCCTCTCACAGATGGTACTAAATGTCACATCAGATAACATACATTCTTCGAAGTTGAGTGTGTGTATTGCTTAATAACACTCAATGTTTAGGTTGTAAAATAGTTTTTTCACGTCTCCACTCCAAAATATAATGTACAAGGAATCTTTTAACACTGATATAAACAAAATTATCTTACCGAACCTTGTTTCTTTACTCAACTAACACGCAACTAATTGTCATCACATAACACACAAATTACCTAAAAAATAATGCACAACCTCTTAGAATTTCCCTTTAAATGGTGAACACAAGGTATATTCTTAATTATTATGTATTGTAAACGGTTAAAAGTACGTAAAAATCTAATAATATCTTAGAAAATCAAGCGAAGTTTGACAGCAGACACAGTATTTTCAAAAACAGATTACGCATTAATTTACACTAAAATTAAGCACGAATTTTTGTGGGAATGTAGCTTATGCGATAATTTAGAGATACTTACGGCTTCTTAATTATTTTTTCACGAATTAATATAATAAAAAATATAAACAAGACACATGAATCACTTGTACTGGGGCCACGTATTCTGGCATGTAGTGTTGTCAGCGGCGCATCGCCTATGTGGAACTTTTGATTTTGCACTCGCATTGCGTGTAACGGAACGTAATGTGAACGACATCAAATCATAAAATATTTCGGCATATTTAAAATACAGGTATTTTAGTATTGTCGTCTATTTTATAAGTATTATAATTCAGTTTGGTACTATTTATTGATATCACGTATTACAAAAATAGTAAACAGTTAAAGCCTTAACGCAAAGGCCATGTCTAAAACGGAACTTTTTTGTTAACATGGCAATATGAACTAATAAAATGTCAAAATAATATTCTGCTTATTGAAATAGAGCTTTCTACACAGGGCATAGAGTATAAAATGAAATAAAGATGCCTTAAAATTTTAATATTTATATAATACTAAATTCCGAACCGAATCCGATTACAATTTTATTCAATTCCGATTGTAAGAACGACACAAAATTATCTTTTCCTCAAAATAATTTAGGTCACCTAGTAAACTGGTCATTTGAAAGGTTGCAGTCATCACCATCGTTTATTCTTAATCGTCTTCGCATTATAGGTAGGATGGTTAACAAAACCATCAATTTTGGCTTGCCATTATATTCACATTAAGTATATTAATTTCATTACAATATATTCATTATATTATATCCTATGATTATAATTAGGTATATTCCACTGATTCTCATTCTGAGTCTTCAAATTTTTTCCTGCAGTGGAATGGTTCAGGTTCATCAATGTAGGTAACTAACTACATAGGTTTGGTATCCACCATGAACCAAGCCAAGCTTAACAAATATTGGCGTGTTGGGTAGCATGGCCAAACTTTGCCCGGGATCGACACACCCCAACAGGCACGCATGCGTTGAAGAAACTAGGGTTGTGAGAATGAATTGAGTGTATCGACAATGTTTGTAGCACTCACAATGAGAAGGGCTTTAGCATGAGGGTTGGCGGACTTATACCATATACGCTTTTGAAAACATTATGGAGAAATCTCAGGCATGCCCGTTTCCTCAGGTTTCTATTATTATTTTCCTTCACCGTACGATGGGATATTTAAGCGCACATACCTAACTTTTAAAAAGTCATTGATGCGTGCCACTGAGATTCGAACCCGGATCCCTCGAGTTCTTATTCTGATTTGAAAGAAGTTTGTTAACATCTAACACAGAAGGACACTCAGAATCAAAATGAATCGCCGGCATTAATTACAGTCGTTTACCTAAAGTCAATGCACTTCCTAAGAAATGGAGCTAAAAGTATGAGCATGCTATTACCGATAGTACCTATATACCTGACCAGTCATGTTTATCGTTATCTTGTTTTCCCATCCCTGGACCAAACCTCCCTTTATCGATTTTCAGCGCGAAAGCCTCATTTAGCCTGTTGGTTTACTCTCTTCTACCAACAACAGTTCCAACTACCTTCATTGCCATTACAATTGCATTCTTAGGCTATAACAATAGAGTTGAAATTCATAAAACCTCCAGAAACCCCTTACGGTAGGAAGTACTCAGCCAAAAATATAGGGAGGGTGTAACATTTATGGCATATTGTGTCTTATCAAGTATGATTTACAGTTGACTTTTGATTGTAGGATATATAGATGGCATTTTAGATGCTCAGTCCAATCCTGGAGAGATTGCGTGAACGTCGTTAGAGGGAGAATGATTTTCATGAAAAATCAGATTTTCCACGGATTTTCGACCACAATGATTCAAATATGACGAATGTGTTAGAAGTGCTTTTGGTTTGAAGTTTTTTTTAAATGAGTGTATGTTTTGCGCTGCGATTAATAAGTTCAGGTGAGTTCGTTCGTATAATGTAGCCTTAAATAGTAGTAGGTTCATTGATCGATTCCTTCTATGCTATTTTAGGTTCCTTGTATAATGACTAGTAATGTATGTGTGGATATAAAAATGCTTATTGATTTGAGGTGTGAAAATGGTTTTCGATTCAACAACTTTCGTTTTTAAGATATTATTATGTTAAGGAGTTAAAAAGTTCAGCCATTAAATAAGCAGAAACAGCCTAGCCCGTGTAACATTTAGATATAATCAATGTCAGGATGAAGCGCCCATAGCCCCGCTGCTTGAGTATATCGCAAGCGATCGAAACAGTTAAGCAACGTCAGACGCGGTCAGGGCGTGGGTGGGTGACCGCTAGTGGTGAATTCCATGCGCGCTTCCGTGCTTCGGAGGACACGCTGAGCCGTCGGTCCCGGCTGTTATCCATACGACAGCAGTCGTTAAACCTTGTCAGACCCTGTCACCCTATGGGCGGTTTGAAAACATCCCAACACGGGTCGGCCACTAGCCCGTTTCTCCACCAATCTGCATTGGTACAGCGTGGTGGAGTATGCTGCAGAACTCCCCCTGTTTAGGGGAGAGACCCGTGCCCAACAGTGGGCATGAGAGCGTTGCAGCCAATGTCAGGATATACAAGCATAAACAACTGCCTATGAGGCTCAAGATCACTGAAAAGCGAAGTTATTTGGGCCTCACGAGATAAACTCGACGTCCCTTATATCGCACCCGTATGCTCCTTGTTCCATAGATAAAGCTGATGCTAACGTGATCAGTTGGATATGCAGATGATCAAGGTACTAGGTACCAGGTGGACTGAAGACGTGAAGAAGACGGTTGCATTAATAGGGCCCAGGACCGGGCAAAGTGGCGTTAATTAGGCCAATGTCCAGCAATGGACTACAAAGTGCTGAATGGAAGGAAGGACGTAGATTTATGTGTTACATCAGATGCTGTAGATATCTCCACGGATAACTACAACAAATTGACCACGTAATGGACAAACAACACGGGATGACCGGGACCGGGGATGACGGAATGACACGGGATGTCAGGTCGTCATTCTACCAATTCGTATTAAAGCAGCTTGCTAAAGTACATTAGAAATCATAGTGTAAGAGCTCCCTCAAGTAAAGTACGCCAGCAATTAACAGTTCAAGAGCTCCCTAAAGTGTCTCCCAAGCTTCATATTTTGCGAAGAGAAATCTGAGCCCCGCAAGATATGAAAAAGGATTGCAAGAGAAGAAGGTCGAACAAAGGTTCGATATAAAAAGGGTTGTCGCTATTATTACGGGCCCAATTTACGTAAGGTAAACATTAATCGGATCGCCACGGGAATGTGTTTTGTACTTCGTATACTGTTATGGCCGGAGGCACCCTTTTCGTAGTTCCCGTAATGACTTTCGCTGTGGCTTTCAAAGGACTTTCAACTTTAGGGTGCCGAGACCCTATTTATCTTACTCATAGTTCATTTTACGAGCGATGACTAGTATTTTAGAGGAATTGTTTTAAGTCATCTTGTTAGTCTGCTGAATGCAAAAACGAAAGATTGTGTTAAAATTAAAACTGGCACGCTGATAAATCTCCATTGAATGTACACTACAAGAACTTCCTTGATCATCAAGGAAGTTCTTGTCTTTTGATTGGAAGAGAAAATTTGCTGGATTTTAATAATTACGTGGTTGCCTAATCATAAATATCACGTCCAGCCAACCATCAACCAACAAAACATCGGTTCAAAGATCTTTCTAACGAGAAATAGATTGGATTAAGAATTTCCAAAGGTGATTCCATAATTCAGGATCCAAATTTATTTGACGATTATTGTAGTCTTGTTTCATCCTAGATTACATTGGTTGGTCGTAAAAAAACTTCACTTCACAACGTAGTAGGCACATCTTAAAAGGCGACTGCTGGTATTACCTCTGCCAATGTCGCCTATAACTTACCATTAGAATTAGAAAAACAAAAGTCATTATTAGGAAATTCAACCTAACCTTCGTTTAGAAACAGCAACTAAAGACTATGAAACTTGCAGTTCCTGCAACAAGAATCTCTTGTTCCAGCCTCAACAATGCTTCTCGTTCTGCTACTCCTGGGCGTCTCCCAGGGGGTGCCGCAGAAGCCGAACCTGGATGCAATCCTGAACCGCCGCACAGACGTCTACATCGCGGGGTTCTTCCCCTTTGGCAAGGGAGTGGAGAACTCGAACACTGGTATCTATCAACTTGTTGTTTATTGGAGTGGAGTAGGTCTGAGGTTTGTGGATACTGGATACCTATGTGTGTATTGATGTTAGGACAGGATTAGTGTATAGGTATGACAGGATTGGAGTATAGTGTATACTATGTGTCTTTATGTGTATGTGTGTGTGTGGCGTAAGGATCAGTTAGTGAGTAGGTGTTTGTGTGTTGTTTTAAATAGGAATTTCCATGACTTTATAGTAATGTCACCAATTATTGCAGAAGATAATCGTCCTAAAAATTAGGTTTAAACTTGAAAAAATTGTAAATTTTACTGGTAAAGTCAAAAAGCAGTTATGCTTTCCAACAATTATCAGACAAAATTGGTTCTCTTCCAAATCAAAGTGAAAGCAAAGGATATTACGAACATTTACGCTATATTATCGAAATGAAAGCAAGAACTTTCCCTAAGGGTGAATCACTTTATTTGTTTTCAATTAGGTTAGACAGAAACAATATTATTATTTCTACAAAAGAAAAAGCAATTGGCGAGATTACCACAGAATAAATAAAGTGCGCTAAATCAGAATTCAGCAGATTCATAGGCTACCAAACCAAACGCTACGACGGCTACAAGTAGCCTGGTAACAGATTTCCTTTCCCCAATCAAATCAGAGAGTCACATTGCTCGCTGTTTAGGTCATCTGTTCATCTTTTTTACCCGAATCAGTCTCATTACCATTCGATAACCTGAAATCTATCATCAGACCATTACCATCATTAGTTGTGTGCTAGAGCGTAGTACCAAAGCTATGTTAACACCGCTGTAGGTCGCGGGGTGATGCCGAGCGTGAAACTGGCGCTGGACCACGTGAATGAGCACGACTCTGTGCTCCGGAACTACCGCCTCCACATGTGGTGGAACGATACTGAGGTAAGAGGAATTTTGTCAAACTTTCGAACTGTCGATCTTTTGTCGAAACCTTCGCATTGCTAAGAAAATTAGCTGAGAATAACTGGGAAATTATACCCAACCCTATGGGACTACCTCAGATTTCAATCCCTATGTGTTAGTTTTTTATTGGCTATTTACTACCAATTACATTTTTAGATTTAAATTGGCATTTACCACATTATTTTTGCTTTAAACAAAATCATATCATACGATCTTCTGGCAATAACACAATCTTTATGGTATAGTGCAACGCAGCGGTGGGCGTGAAGTCGTTCTTCGACATGATGCACAGCGGGCCGCACAAGCTGATGCTGTTCGGGGCGGCCTGCACGCACGTCACGGACCCCATCGCGAAGGCTTCCAAGCATTGGCATTTGACGCAGGTAATGGTTACAACATGGGCTGCCTGGCAACCATCAGGCAACCCTTAGGCACGGGTCTCTCCCCACAACAGGAAGAGACCTGGAGTGTACTCCACCGTGCTGCTCCACGGGCTAGTGGCCAACCCTTGTCGGATGCTTTCGATCCGCCCATACCATATCGAACCAACAAGGTTTAACGGCTGCTATCGTATCCATAACAACCGAGAACGACGGGTTAACGTGCCCTCCTAAGCATGGTAGCGTGCATTTCGTTCGCCAATAACGGTCATCCATCCAGGTACTTACCGCGCCCGACGTTGCTTAACTTTTTCGATCGCTTGCGATCTACTCTAGCAGCGAAACTATGCGCTACACAAGCTACACCAGAGCGGTCGCCAGTGCATTGCTGACTTTGAAGGACTCTTTTTACTCCGTTTTAAGTGACTCTTCTGCTAATCTCTTCCACAGCTTTCCTACGCGGACACCCACCCGATGTTCACCAAGGAGGCCTTCCCGAACTTCTTCCGGATCGTGCCCTCGGAGAACGCGTTCAACATGCCTCGCATCCGGCTGTTGGAGCACTTCAACTGGACCAGGGTCGGCACCATCTACCAGAACGAGCCCAGATATGCTTTGGTATGTTCTTTACAATCCTCTGGTTGACTCCAAGTGTATAGGTGGTAAAGTTAAATCCATGGTAACTCGCAGAGGAAGTACCTTACCGCTCACCTCTTCATCCGCCGTAAAGCGGCATGTTATTCATGTCTTGTCTTTCGATTGGAGAGGCGTGCAGAGTTGCTGGAAATACTTTATTTGATGTTAACACCTACGTGAAATCGATTTCTGTTTTAGTTGACGTTTGACATGGAAGTTTATCCATGGGCTGCAGGGACCACTAAACATCAGGTGGCATAAAAAGATCTTAAAATGGTCCTAACCACAAGTATAAATCATAAGCCCTAACTCATAATCATTTGGTATCTTTATTCTTTACAGGCACATAACCGCTTGTTGGCTGATCTCGATGGGTTCAACTTCGAAATAGTGGAGACACAGAGTTTCGCGTCAGAAGTAAGAACTGCCCTGTCTAAGCTGAAGGAGAAAGATGTCAGGATCATCTTGGGAAACTTCAACGAGACATGGGCTGTCAGGATATTCTGCGAGGCTTATAAGTACGTAGTTTTTGGCCTTAGTAAAACTATGCGCACACTTGAAAATGAAATGTTTTACGATGAAAATGGATATTTTGTTCCACATGCATGTTTGCTAAACGGGCATGTCGACTACCTGATTTTAAATGATCACTCTAACATTCCATACTCCATAATATCTGGATATTATAACCCTGGGGTTACAGTCATGACTTAAATTGTTTACGTCCCACTCACGTTCATAGTAATACCCACATTTAATCTCGAATACCACGAAACCTTAAATGTTTGCCACGAAAAATAGGGGTATCTCCTGTAAAATATCCCCAACCAGCACACAAGACATGTCGAACATGCTGCTTCACGGCGAGTAACTAGAGTAGTGATAAGAAAAAATGATTCTAGCACATAAATCGCACTCAAACTTTCACAATTTACATAAAACCATATTAACCTAACATACTCGTATTTTATAAGCAGCAGCATTCTTACGAAGTAATCTGAGCCTTATTAATCATTCGTTCATTTCATTCCCAGGCTGGACATGTACGGGCGTGCCTACACCTGGCTCCTCTTGGGTACCTACAGCAACAAGTGGTGGATGAGGAGGGCACCGTGTTCCAAGCGGGACCTCACCACAGCTCTCGACACGGCCATCCTGACTGATCTCTTGCCACTGTCTACTACTGGGGAAATGACTGTATCTGGGATTGTAAGTAACTTTTTATTGACATCTGTAAATAACTAGGTCCAAAAATTTTGCCTCGGTGATTTTACATAACTCGACTTGATGATGGTGTAAACAGTATCCTGAAATTCGCTTTCAATCATGCTAATCCAAGGTTCAAAATCTAAGCTCTGATGAATAAACTGGAACAACTTTATAGGATCAGAATTCGTGTTGAAAACGTTGTAATGTCAGCAATCAAAAAATAAAAATATGTAGAGAAGCGATTGGCTTTGCTTCTCTACATATTTTAGTAAAACTTTTCGATATGAAAATTGCAACTGAAATAAATTGTTTCAGACCGCAAAAGATTACCAAGTGGAGTATGATAGACGTAGAGGTCTGGAATATTCCAGATTCCATGGATATACCTATGACGGTAAGTGGCACTTATCTGACCGTAATCAAAGTACTTTCATTAGGATGTACGGGCTGAATAAAAGAGTTCCTTTTCTGATTGGGTCTGTTATCAGTATGTTTAGCAAAAGTCGTAACCTTTTCAGGAATCTGGGCGATGGCTCTTGCCATCCAAACAGTGGCGCATCGAGTGAAACTGAAATACAAGGAGAAAACGGTCCAGGACTTCCGGTACCGAGACAAGGAGTGGGAACAGCTGTTCCTGGATGCACTCAGCAACGTCACCTTTGAAGGCGTCACGGTAAATTTACAGAGGATTATATCCTATAGCTCTTAAAAATCCCCTAAAACTCTCACCAAGGATTCACCAATTCATCAGGAATTTTTTTCTACAGTCTCTCCTTTTTTATTATATCCACTGCATAGTGGTTAAATTTTTCTATGCACAGGCACAGGCATGCAGTTTTGTTTTTAAATTAGTCTAGTCATAACGGAAAAGTCGAAAAATCATGTCGCAATTATCTTTGGATAAGGTCTTGCATTTTTCTGAAAACCTTGGCAATTGGAAAACAAAGGAGAATCATTCTATCAAAATGCAATTCCAAATGTTACGAATACTTAAGCTTTAGCGTGCAGCATTATTTTACTAACAATCTCCAAACTTCGTCCCAGGGTCCCGTCAGGTTCTACGACAACGAGCGCAAGGCTTCCATCCTCCTGAAGCAGTTCCAAGGAGACGTGGTGGGGGAAGTGAAGGTGGGAGAGTACTGCGCGGAACGGGACCGCCTGGACCTCAACAGTGGCCAGGCCTTTAAGTGGATTGGGAAGTACGTACTGGCTTTTGAATTTTTTGGCTTCCACTAAGATGTTAGGTTGCGCCGTAGGAACCTATCATCAAGGGCCACTAGAGGTAAGGTCCCCGCTGGTTCTCGTAATAAAAGCTTTATCATTACCTTACAGAAATCCGCCTAAAGACCGAACTCTGCGGCTGATAGAGCACACGCAGGTCAACATCACGCTCTACTCCGTGCTGGTCTCCTGTTCCATCCTGGGCATCCTCCTCGCGACCGGTTTCCTGGCTATGAACATCCATTATAGGAACCAAAGGTTTGTTATTCTGCTATCCTAATGTTCCAATTCCAACAGGATCCTGCTAAAAGTTAGCTAAATTTTCCTGTTTGTAAACTTGAATTTAGAATGGAATAATAATAATAGGCTTACTGTAGTGTGGTCGCCAGACACAATCTGTTTTTTCAAAGCAATCAATAAGAATATCTTGGCAACCAAACCGTAGTACGGCTATCTATATCCATAGTTTAAATCTTTATTCAAAATGTTAATGACTTTAAATTGTTGTTTCTCAGATACATCAAAATGTCGTCGCCTCACCTGAACAACCTGATTATCATCGGCTGCATGCTCACCTACCTCAGCGTCATCTTCCTCGGCCTCGACTCCAGCCTCAGCAGCATAGGTATGTTCCCAACTGCCTCCATCTCTCCTTCAATGTTGTCTTTAAACGCATTTTCATATAATATCTTTGTGTCCACTCTACCTTTCGGATCGAAGGTAAAGATAACTATATTAATACTTAATAGTAAATTTTTCGCTGCCCAATTGGCGCTCACTACTTCAAATTGGTCAACGAATTGAAATTATTAAAAGATAAGCGAAGTTAAAATGTTAGCACTTTCGATTCGCATGTCGCTAGCACATTGTCCGCCACGCTGATCCATGAACTCATCATTTTCATTAATTCTTAGGTCTTTCTCAGGGAACGCCGCGAGGAGGTAATAGCTTGCTCCCAACCCCAGCTTGCGCTTCGACCCTGGGCCGTACGGAACCCTTGAACCAAATTTTGGGAACTCGATCCCTTCGTCTGTCTCGACCAGTTTCTGAGAAAGACCTAGGTCCTTTTCTAGGTCACAGGAGTCGACAGCATGTTTCCAAGTTTTGGTTTTATTTCCTTAATCCGCGACGCTTTGTCTAATGGTATGTGGTGTGTTTCAAGGCTTTGTCACGTCCAGTGTTGTAAGTACTGTGGTTGTTTTCACTTTTCGTTTGTGATAAGTAGTTGTTTATCCTGAGTGGCATCTTCACTGATCATCTTGCTCAATTCCTTCGCTACGAGCGGTGTATCATGGCTTTCTTTTTACTTCTTACTTTCAGACAGTGATTAATGCATGCTTAGATAACCTAAAATTAGAATCTCATATTTAGACTCTTTCTATAAATTTCCAAAACAAATATGGTGAAGTGTATGTAGTAGATTTTTATTTTATGGTTGCTTATATTATTTTTATTGTAAAGTCTTCGTCATATGAAATATGTTTTCGTTTCACGAATGCGTTTTTGATAAGTAAATCTTCTATACTGTTAAATACTCAGTATGGAAACACCATGAAATAAAATAACAGCATACACTTTTCGTATTATAAACTATATTACTAGCAGTTTCTATATTTCTATTTCATTTTCACAGCTGCCTTCCCCTACATCTGCACGGCCAGGGCGTGGCTCCTGATGGCTGGATTCAGCTTCGCGTTCGGAGCCATGTTCTCCAAGACCTGGAGAGTGCATTCCATCTTCACAGATGTGAAACTTAATAAAAAGGTAAGCATATATCTGTATATCTTCCTTCCTGTCAACCTTTCGTACTCGTACACTGCCCACTGGTCGACTAATCGACGCCACTCCGCCCGGCCCTGGGCCCCCTGAATCCAACGGTTTCGCGATGTCTTCCAAGGCATCAGTCGCTCTTGCCGGGAGATAGC
>DWIY01000333.1:0-14286 GCA_018248615.1 Erynnis brizo brizo
TTAGTAATAGTAGGGTTGTCACTAAGAAGAACATTAATTAATTTTAATATTTTTACTAATTGTGCGTAACAAAAATCTAAATATTACGAATCGATTCTCCATCACTTAAACTAATCCCCCTTTGCGGAAAGGATCGTCGTGCCTTTCCACCCAAATTATAATAATTTGAGATACTAAGTACCTACGAACGAAATGAATGTGTTGTGATTAATATTTTTATACATTAATAACTGAATTCCTGTATTTTGCTTTGTTATCCGTTATTTATGAGTTTGTATGTATCTGTAAGACATTGTTTTCGTCTAACTTTTTTCTCCATTCTTTATGTTCGGCGACTCTTATGCCTAGATTTGGTTTCGTCTTAACGTTGATAGACGCCTCTTGCTCCTTTCTTGTAAGGAGGTCACGTTTCAAACTCAATGCTCGAATTTTAATATAAAATAACAACATAAAAAATATTAAAGAGCAGTGTCATAATTTAGCGCCTTCTTGACAGTCAAGCACACTTGATAGCAGCCGAGTCGTGTAAGAACGAAGATGCTCGCACATTGCAAAAACAATTTTAATGCGCCTTTCAGCGGTGCCATAAATCAGTAACAAGTACGTTTTGTTTTATAAATCTAAATGTGGCCGCACTCGCTTTAATTAATACACTCATTAGTTGCATTTTTGTGCTCTAATTTTAAACATTATCAACGACAATGTTGTCTAAAGGTGCGGTCACAACGTCGTCCGTAAGGGCGCGCCTACACGCGAACCCCCCATTATCAAGTTAACAATATTTCATACGAGCTCATATAATATGCAAGTGACGTGTATGACACTTTGTCGGCTGACATGGAAAAAATATTATATTCGTGACGGCATTATTTAGTGCCCGCCCGTAAAGGGTAAAATATTGGTATTTCTTTTATCACATTTTACCCCGTATTTAGGCTATGGAATGGGAAGGGTTTGATGTGATCTATTCTGCGATAAAGCTAAATAGTGTATCAAAATATATTGTGTAAAGGAAAAATATTTTATATGGACAGCAAATACTGATTTACTTAGTTTTAATAACTGATATTGGAATCTTTAACCAATTAAAATGTGTAATTGTAATGTTCAAAATTTCTTTTTTATCCATAATATCGTATCTTCAAAAAAAAAATTAAAAAATCGAATAATTTGTTTAAAACAAACATAAAATCTAGCCTTTTATCCTCAAAACCCAAACATCTACGGTACATTTACAGTAACTACTCGTATTTCATCCAGTTTCCGAGCGCGAGAAACGTCATTCGCGTCTGATGTATGTACTGTGGAGTGTCTAAAATACGGAATGCTTCAGAAGCTGGCTAATTAGGTGGTGTGAATAAATCGCTACAATTATTAACACTCGCTCAGTTCTACGCTGACTCGCATCTATTTATTGAAATGAGAAACCCTGACCTCACAAATATAGGTCTCGTTAACTCTAGATTCGTCAAAATGTTTCAGACGCTGTCCTACTGCAAATCTATAAAATATATCTTATATATAAAATTCTCATGACACAGTTTTAGTTACCATACTCCTCCGAAACGGCTTGACCGTTTTTTATTTAATTTTACATGCACATTCAGTAGGTCTGAGAATCGGCTACCATCTTTTTTTCATATCCCTAAGTGAAACGGGTTGTCCACCACTAACATTTTATTTTTATTTTTTGGACAATTTTTTTAATTTTTATTTTTTAATAATGTGGCATTAAAAAATACATACAATCCTAAATGTTCACCCTTCTATCACCAACCCCTATTTTTAAATAACCATTTTAGCACTCGGTAACTTATATGGCAAAACAACGTTTGCGGGGTCAGCTAGTATGTATATAGTAGGGAAATGTTTCGGTATATTGGTTAAAATATAACCTGTATAAATGTATAAACTAGAATTAAAAGTTCAATATAGTTTGGAACTATGAATAGTTTATTAAATTTTTTAAAGCTTTATGTCTAAACCTTACACGCGTATTGTTGTAGATCGGCAGGCATTTACAGAATAATTCGGTTTTATATTGCATGTTTTTGTTTACGTATACAATAAAATACGATTAGGTACGATGTATCATGTGTCATTTGAGAAGTGAGAAATATATCTAAGAATTGAGGAGTTATTTAATGTTTATATCTTTCAATGATAGGTACGTTGAACATTTGAAGTAGTTGCTGTTTGTGCTATGACACTTTATATCGTTCATCATATCGATAGAAGATTATTTATTTGTAATTTATTGTTTACCGATAAAACATTTTAGGTAAATTATTCCTAGATGCGACATATTATTGCAAAAGCTTGCACCATGCAAGCAACCTTTAATATTTTATTTAGTTCCATTGCAGAGGAACGCTACAAAACTAACGCTTGGATTTATTGATCCATTGATAGCTTATCGTTTGTTTTATCTTTGTAACATTTATCGAGCTTTTGTATGTTTTACTACACTCGTATTTACGTAGCATTGTGTCGCATGTGCTGTATAAACAATACCTATAGGAACGTCATGAATATCGGATGAACCACTCTATGACTAGTAGGTAATACACCTAGGTACTTGAGTATACTAGATACGTGAGTATTAGTCATACAGACTGATTGCTATTAACACAAATTAACGTATCTGAATAGTAAGATAAAAAATATAAAAAGCCAAGTGTTATTTAGACGATATGTTATGCCAATCAATGATATTAGGCAAAATAGTTTTTTTTCATTGTTTTAATTTGATTAATTAATCCGTTAGCAAATTTTTTAACTTACCGATAATTAGCATACCTGTTAAAATAACCAAGTTAAGAAAGCTTAACTTTACACTTTACTTAACACTCTATTTGAACTTGAAACAACCCAATATTACTTTTAGCTTCTATAACATTTAACCATATATTCACCTGTACCTTTCATTACTCAAAGTGTAAACAAGAAGGAATTTTATCCTTAGCGATAAAATGTTCCAAGTCTAAATTCCAATTCAAAATATAATACGGAGTGTCTAATTCGATAAAGGCGGCTCTCATCCCTATTCTTATCAGGATCAATTTAGATAATTTATTTCATTTTGTCACGGCGCAGGTCACCAGTAATGTGGGCAAGTTCAATTTCGAGAGCCTGACTAATTGCGTATGAATTGAGATTTTTAATTGAGTCTTTGTTCAGCACTTGGTCACTAATAAAACACAATATTTGTGAAATATTTTTTTATTGTCAGAATATTTCCCAGTCAACAGAAGGTGACGGTTAAAATGTAGTGTTAGGTGGCTTCCATACCTAATTTTATATTTAATTCACCAGAAAAAAGTTAAATCATGGAAAATCCAAATTTGAGTGCAACCATATTAATTGAGGGGATCAAATTAACACCTGGTCGCCATTAACATAGAAATGACCGCAAAGGCTCGTTACCCGGTCCCGTTAACCGTTGAGTTTAACGTACCTAACGTCGCCTCGTAGAAACAAAAATTCGCTCGCAATCATAGTTACAACTGGCGACCCCGACGGAACCTAATCAAATATGGACGAGGCCTGTGCCAGGTGAGGGCTCGCAGGTGCATGACAGCACTCTTACGTCCCTTTCGCTCCACCGAGAGGCCAGTATAGTCATCTCTTACGTTGACATAATGCTTTTTTCCCTCTGATATCACGTTTTTTTTCGGGGGCAGATACGCAGATATGCATCGTACAAGCTTGATGTACTACTGTGGTCTTATTTGACTTTTCACCCGTCCGTGTCATGTGCATTTAAAAAAATGGCTTTTGAGTTAGTTGCCTGTATTGTCGTTTTGCCGTGCTCCAGTTTCCCGCGGTCTGTACGTGTACGTATTCCCTGTATTCGTATGGTAACTAGGCAAGACTAGAACTTTTATGTTAATTGAATTTGTCTACTTAGAAAAAACTTGGATTACAGAATAGGTGTAAAATTTATAGAAACAGATATTTTTTATTCGTTATATTGTTTTTGGTTTTGGAGGAAACCATTTCTTCTCTACAGCTTACAAACGATTTAAAACCTCAAGTGATAATATCAAATCGAATTAGAAATTATTCGAGCATAGAAATTTGACAGTAAATAATGCCTATTGACTCACCTGTCACTTATACTTAAAAGCTATAATTACGATATTAGACTCGCTATAAATTAGAAGTGTAAAAACTATTTATTACACTCGAGAAACGAATTACATAATGGACGCCAGAGGAAACAATCCGCCTCGACGTTAATTAGAACACTTAAATGCCGTGTGAAATATTTAAGTCGTTTGATTTTATTGAATTGGTTATTTTCTTGTAACAATAAAATATTAAACTTCCTATTATAGCCGCTGTATATCTTAACTGCATTACCTCAGTGATTGCCTTGAGTTATTTAGTTACAATGTAAATGGTTTCCTTGCAGATATGATTTCATAAACCTTGAACTTACCTAAATAGTTTTATTCTAAATAATTTTCAAAAGCATTAAAATATTTTGCAACCAATGAAATCCTCGTCCAATTTCAAATAGTATACAAATCCTATCTGAGATATATATTATTATGTGGATGCGATGCTGCTGATTGGGAAATTGCAAATTGGATGAATGATTCGCAGAGATCTATTTGTTGTAAATGATCCATGTAACTATGTGAACGCAACTAAAATTTAATAACATTTCCAGGGAAAGTATAACTATGAAATTATTTTTAGTAGAGAAATTTGAACCGCAAGCATATTAGTTTTAATGTATGTAAATCACTTAAAATACACGTGTAACTGCATTCTTTAAAGCCCGAGACATTACATTACATTATAATTGTATGAAATGAATTTATGGTTCAAGTTTTTCTTGCGTAGGTACCAAAAGCTTTATTAAAAAGCAACACATTCCTACGTGTGAGTAAAGAAAAATCGCCCCCTTTTCTTTAGAGGAAATGAATAGAAAGCCCCTCATGCAGGCTTGCTTATGGACATCACTGAAACCCATGCAACCAAGTGTTCTTTATCACGCTCTTAAAGTTTTTTAAATAATTAGTATAGCTATAGACAAAATCGAAGCATGGTCGCTTTCAGGAAACTAACTATTCGGTGGTAGATCAGTCCTATCAAAAGTTATATCGGTCCATTGCTAGTTATTTGGACTAATGTAGTCTCAAAAGAAGTCTCAGAAGACACACATCACACAAAGAAAAAGTAGCGTCACGATTCGAAGGGCGTTGAGCGTGGCGATACAAAGGTAACGCTTGGCTTTACTATGCTGTTGGGCTCCAACCCTTTCCAAATACTCACGCACAATTTCTTGTTAGGTACGATATTTAAAAAATACAGCTTCAGTCATTAGTTCATAACCCGTTTAAACTGGTTATAATTTTTGCGAAAATTGTTTACGTTAACATAACGCGTCGGAGGCTTTAACTATACGAGTATTTGGCAAGCGGCAACTTCGGCCGAGTTTCGGTGACCGGAAGTGCTTGTGGGTTGAGGCGCGGGATTTGACCGGAAGTTGCTGGCCGAGCCTGATGTGTTAAGCTTTAGTAGGGGCTTAACTGAGTTATTAATTAATGGCCAAAGGCATCCGGCCTACCGGTAATGTGCAAAGTTGTACCGATGTTTTTTGTGATCGTCAGGTTAATGTTGCCATTTTTCACTGTCGTTAGACGTGATAAATTTAATTTGTATTTTAATAATAATTTATCTACGTTAAAGTCATTAATCAAGATAATTATGAGCATTATAATTTCTTTAAGTTTGCCACATATACTTATTATATATCTTTGACATAGTAACAGTACCTAATGTTGTCAGAAACTTTTTTCAAAAGTGCTCTGAGAATCTTATGTTTACGTTTTGACTCCTTCCTCCTTCCGAGTGTACCTACTATAGAGAATCTATAGTACACTCACTAATTCTTTCACTAAACAAAAATTTGGATTAATTTCCAAAGATCCCTCCTCTGGTACAATTATTCATAGAAAGATTTTCACCATTGTTAAATCCATAACACATATTTACATTACTTGCCCTTCTATTTGGAACTCCTACACAGAAGGAGATAGAAAAAGAAAAGAAATAATGGATTTCTTAATGAATTTCTGGAGTGAGACTGAAAGTAACCTTAGCTACAAAATAGAATATTCTGAAAATATTCACCAGGCAGGTACCGAATTACAATATTAGTTTGTGCAAACAAAAAGCGTGCACTACTCGTGTTTGGAATATTAACCGTGTTTGCTTTTCATCAGTTAACTGCAAATTAACACTCGGCCAGATTTCCAGCGTTTTGGTATGCGTCTCAATGTTACAGTGGAACGTTTACAAGCAACCAACATGAGTTTTCTAATCCCTAGTATTCGGCATGAAGTCTGATGCATATAAATAAGCAACAAATAAATATTATCAACAAATTTTCATTTAGGTATATACAAGACCAAGTGGTCTCGATTTTAATTATTTATTAACCAGACTATTCCCGCGACTTTGTCCGCATAGTCGAAAGACGTAAAATGTATCTTAAACGATAATTCTGGTTATAAAGTAGGTACTAACCTACGTACTCAAATTTCATTCAAATTTGTTCAGCCGTTTTTAGTATAGTAGGATTTTAAATTTCACTCTACGTCACAATACCACAGTAAATATATTATACAATACTATAGTAAAACGTTGTCAATTTAACTAGTGTAGTTATTAGGTTATGCTTCTAAGTGTAATGCTATAAAATCAAACATACTTAGCTCAAATATACATAGCTACTATGATAACTTTACTTATCTTCTAGAGAACCCTAAACTAGTTTGAACAAAAGCGATCAAGCAGAACTTGAGATTAAGCTTGAACTATCTGTAGTACGAGTAGGTATGTGTAGTATGTATACTCATATAAGAAGGAAATCAATTCTCCAATATTTTAGTTCTTATGGTAATAAAACGACTAGGTCAAAGACAAAGGACAAGAATAACAAACCGATGTTTCATACAAAGTCAATGTTGAAGTTCTGTAGCAAAATATCAACAAAGCCTTAGTTGAAAGCGTTTGTAGAACCAAACAAACTTACATCTTGCTTATTGTACCTTTGTAATCAAAGTTCTGATCTAAGATCGCAATATATTAATGTGAATTTAACGCTGACAATGTGACTAGAAAAGGACGGGATATTCCTAGAAGCCTTTAAATAATGAACAATATGTAAATTATATGTTGACAATGTTTTAACTGTATAAAATATATCCTTACGAGTATGAACATGGACAGTATGGACACAGGATACTATGCGAAAACCTTCTGTAGAAGAATCTGTTCCGTCGTCTTCGATATCATAGTTTTCTGTTTCTGTTATATTTTCAAGTGTTGTAACTACTTAATACGACGAAGGGTTTAATTTAATCTTTAATTATGTCTTATAATATTTTTCTGTTTTTCTACCTGTCACAAATATTAGTCTCGGTCTCTTATTAGCAATCCCTAGTGGATGTCGTATATTCGTAACTTATTAAATTGTAATCTGATAAGCAAACAAGCGGACCTGGGCATTTTCATAATAAAAGAGAGATATCTACCCACCTCCTGTTACATTATCAATAAAAGGTGTATGTTTTATTACCCGGGGGTCGTTGGCATTTAAAGAGGGCATATGCGAAGTCACCTGCCAAGCGGCGAGCCCCTTTAGTAACGATCACCTCCCCCGCTCGGAAATATTAAATGTTACTTGTTTGGTAAGCTGCGTGGTGCTGTCAGGGGAGGGTTTACGGGGTTGTTATTTAGCGCCAATTCTATGCGGGGAACTCACGTCGATCTCAGTAGTCTAGCTTTTAATAAGCGTAATGGCGCGCACCCATTGAAGCCAGGTGATGCGGCGATGTTATACATACTTTCAATCGTGGGGTAATGCAGTACTTCTAATGACTAATGAAGTAATTTTTGTGCATATCTAAACTGAGTTGTATCTGAACTGTCCTCATTGGCGAGCCTTGGGAGAGGGCCTATAACATAGGCCCTATGTCCTTCTGTGGACTGGTACTGGCTGTTGAAGAAGGATTTGATAATACCCTTCATAATAATTTTTATAACTTTATAGTGGACAGGATAGTATTTAGTCTGCATAAGTTAACAAAGAAGAAAAAGACTTTATATTCTTATAGAAAAGATCGTATTTAAAGTAAGTTGCCTGTAATGAACATAATATGCGGCCCAAAAGGAATTATTATTTCCAATGTATTTCCTTGTGTTTTACGATAGGACTCACTTTAACGAAGTTAATCTCAAACTAATAAGTGTTTGCAACGTTATTTGCGTAATCTGACTCTTCGTCTACAAAGCTTAACAATAACGAGAGGTCGTCCAAGGATAGCAATTCTATCTCAAATATTATTTTTATAATTTTAAATTTCTATGAACTGTTCTAGCTCCACGACGAGGAAAGATAAAAAAAATCTTTAATAACATCAATACTTACAAAAATAGCTTACAAGCCATCCAACGAAATACACTAAGGGAAAGTCGGCTAATAAATGAATGGAAAAAGTGCTCTTAATAGTCCACCATTGCCACTGGGTATTCAGGCTACCTACTGTGAAGTGGTCACTGCAACCCATCGACATCCATGTCAAACCTCAAATTGGTTGAAAGTCTTATCTGAGATCGTATGTAGGCAACGCACCTACTTGCTACTTCTTACAACATGCTGTTTCAAGGCGGATAAAGAAGGTGGCGGTTAGGTTAGGTTAGAGAGAAAGACAAAGAAAACTACAATAACTCTACAAAAAGAGTATTAATTATATAAAATCGTTAAGAAATAAACGATGTTAAAATAAAATTCATTTCTATTATACATGTTTGTTCGTAATTTCGGCGAACTATAGCAGGAGTGATTCGATAGCTCTAATAACATGAGTATTTGAGCTCCAACTCCACTTAAATTCTGCGGGCGTTTCCTCGTAGCTGTGTAATCAGAATACTAGGTAATCGCCATCGTGCACTCACTGGATTAGGCCATTTCTCCACTCTGCTTTCTTGAAGCGTCTTAGTTGGCGCGTTTTATTTCTATAAATGCCTTTAGAAGAGCATTCAAATAATCTAGTGTACAATTGCGCTTGCAGATTTTTATCATTTTCTTTATTACAGGTATAATATAACTTGAGATTCAGATGAAAGAATATGTAGCGTAGTCTTACGACCGAAGTATTTTCAAAGGGCTGAGACCCCCATGGCAAAGACGGCAACGCACTGGCGACTACTACGTTAATGTTCTTGTCGATAGGCGGCGATGACTGATGATGCTGGTGTTTGTGTGGTGATCTCGAATTTTCTGCGTCGTTAAGTCAATAACACCTTGTCAATACTTAGAACACACTTGTCAATACCTACACACATTACCATTAAGATTTAAGGGAAATACTTATTAAACTTTTGTGTTCTTTGCATACAATCTTCTTATTTAATTGAACAACTATAAATAAACTTAATTCTTTTATTCTTCTTGTGTGCGTGTGCCTAAGCACTTGGAAATGCCTCAAGGTCTTCAACTTTACAATGGTACTGATGCACGCGCTCAATCTAGAATGACTATATTTAGCTACGTTTAGATTATACCACCTACGTTTAAGGCTTAAAATTTAAGCTCTCTTACAGTACATACACGATTTAAACAAGTATTGATTTCAGAGTGTATCTAGGTACTGAATGCTGTCTTTATGAATAAAATATAAAGTATGTGTTGCCAAAAATGTCGGCTGCAAAGATCCGACCGGGCAAGCAAGGCAGTAGTAGGTACATGCCGAACATATAACGTTATGTAAGGTTTAATTTTATTTTGCTGAATGGATGAGAAATTTTGTTCGCATTTTTGGATTACTACGAGTAGGTATTACTGCTACGACCTAAGCAACCTTACTTACTTTAAGTTACTTATACTTATTTTTGACTTGTTACGTCTTAAAAATATACCTACAGCAACAGCTACGTCGATACACGTGATCTAGATTGAGGTTCTGCAAGGTTTGTTCGCTGTCGAATACTGAAAATTGACAACAATTTTCCCAAACATTTTTAAAAGAGCATTCAAAGAAACATCCACGAAATCCATAAAATTCAACCACGGTTTATCTCTGTTGATTTCATAAATAAAATGAAATAAAAGTTATTATCCCACGTTATTATTTCATGAATAAAACTAAAGAAGCTTGTCGTCAGTCGGTATACCTACTGGCATATTTTTGTGTCATGTGTAAACCACTACAATTGCCTACTAATTCCATTTTCTAGCAAAAAAAAACATCAATAGCTGCAGAATCCAGTGAATAGGCACGATTGTAAAGTCAGCATTAGGTATCGCGAGCAAACGCAAATAGCCCAAGAGCTGTCAGACATTTTCGCGAAGTGTTTGAGGCATCAAAAAAGTATGTTGAATTGAATAGCTTACTTGTAATATTCAAACACATAAATGCAGTCCTGGCTGACGGGAAATGGAATTTAGCTAAGCCCTTAATGTTTGAAACGTTTTGAAAGAATTGTTTAAAATCCCGCCAAAATGACCTGTCTTTTTGAAAATAGTTATTTTTATTTAAAAATGTTAAGTTGTAAAAATTTCAAAACTTGATTTTTTTTTCGCAAAATTATCGGTCTAACATCATTAAGAGTTTGGCTAAATTCTATTACCCGCTAGCCAGGTGTGCTTTTTTGTGTTCGGATATTACGAATAAGCTATTCAGCATGCTAGCTCTCCAGATAAAAAGTAGGTACATTCTTACGTATAATTTCTAGGTGCGTCGTGAATGTCACGTGCGCGTGTCTCTGGCAAGAGGTATGCGTTGCGATATGCAACGAAATCATTAATTTGCACGCCACGTGCTCCAGAGAGAGTCTGTATCCGACACGACAGCTTTGCATGCGTGGATTGGATACCGCTGTCCTGTCACTGAATGTTTAGCTTAATATGTTTCCACTAATATACATTTCACTAGATAAATATCAGTTGAAATGCAACGGAACATTTAAATGGGGTTATTTAATGTGTTACGTGGAAGCCATATTGTGATATAGGATGTTGAATTGTAGGTATATAAACTAGTAACTTCTTTTAATTACATACCTACATTACAAAGTAGGTACAATGAATATTGAAAACATTCTAAATGGTAATGTATTATTATTGATACCTAGTAGTTAATTAGTTTATCAGAATAAGTAGTTACACCAGTCTCGATCGTATTGTTTCAATTTCGTTTTAAAAACCTAAATTCAATTTTTTATCACCACCTAATTAAGAAGAGGTTACTACTGCAAGGCAAGAAGTTCCATCCCTGTAACTTGGACCTAAATTGTATATAATATATCCTATTAATCAGGTCGTGGAGTCTCGTGGGCAATAGTAAGGTTTGATCCATGTAGACTATAATTCCGGGAGGATAACAGGTGGTCCTTGCCTTGGTCATCCGTGATAGATACTAGAAGCTACATGACCAGGAGACTGCTTTACAATTACAGGTGCTTATAATTTGCCTTCGTCATTGAAAAAGGCTAAAAACTTTTCTGTTCTGATGCACATATAGTCCTAAAAATTTTTCTGCGTGCAATTATTGCCCCATAACAAACCACGAACCAAGTCCACTAACCCGAATTAGGCCAGCTTGGCTAAGACATCCTTCTCATTATGAGAGGAGATCCGACGCTGCAGGGGTCATTAATGCGTTACAGAAGTCAATCAGAGTCTCCTCCCACCTCTCTTAGTTCACCATGCTGGCCAATTGCGGGTTGATGGACTCGTAATAGTCGTCTTTGAGACGACGTTGATCGTCTTTGAGAATAGGTATTGTACAGAACTCTCGGTTAAACAGGTTTTCTCTAGGACCTTTCCTTCACAATTTCAATTACGAGTATTGCGTCTATACTCTAACTATATCAAAACACAGTACAGACTACTGACTACAGGCACAAACGTAACAGGTGCTATTGAGGGGCACCTGGTCAATCGGCTCACGCTCGGAATGAGCGATCGCCGAACGAGATATTCGCATCGAGTGCCGCGACAACTGAATGCACTTTCACTTCTACGAGTAGTACGTTAAGGCACGCATACGACTGTCTTCTATGTCTGAAACGTCTACTTTGATTGTGACCTCAATCCTTCTATTAGTATCGAAAGTAATAGTTTGGATATTTGTTTCTTAATATTATTCAATATAGAAATAGCATTGCGAACCATGGCCAAGACATGGATGGCTATGCGAGGCAATTTCATCTTTTCATCACTATACCACTCGCCGTAGATTAAAATTCCACCCACACTATCTGAAACTGTGGTGGTCCTCCGCAGTCCGCTTTTCACGCACGTTTTTGCCGTGGAAGTGGCGATACCTACCTTCAAAGATTTTCCACTTGTCAATAGAAAATGGTAGGTACTTAACTCTCGTTGTCATACCAAGATATTTAATCGAATTGCCAAAGTTTTAAAGGGCCCTTAAGTTAAAAAAATTAAAACCAAAGAAATACGATATTCTAGTTTCAATTTTCAGAATCATTACGTTTGCTACAGAGTAAACAGGCAAATGAAGGAAAAGTGCGCACGGCTCGAGAGTCAACAGACTAGAGTATTACTGACTTAAGTAAATAAGCGACAGGAGCAGAATTTTATGTTATAGGTCATAGATACTATAGCCACTGCAATTAACCTAACCAGCTGCAGAATAAGTTATACTCAGTTTATATACCTCCAATATAGGATATATGCTTTACATAGTAGGTACATACTTAATGGGAGGGTAATCCTGAAGTCAGATTAACATAGGTACCCGTACAAGCATAAGACTCAAAAGCTTTTCATTTGTCTATACTGTGACAACACTTCCCCTTAATTGAAACACCCTTCACGGTGAGGTACCTATGAATGAAGTTATGAGGATGAAAGTGAAAAACTGACAACAATTTTATCGTTTTATCTAGTTCCAAAATTGTAGTTATGTACGTAACATCAATAAATAACGTGTAAAAGCTTAAAAAAGTAAAAGCTTTGTAAATACTTTTTGCAATCCTCAAATAGTGCTCTCCGCGCTTGTGTGTGAGTGAACCAATACCGCAAAAGCCAAAAATAAAAGTTTTTCCATTACTTTAAAAGTTTCCATTTAATATCAAATCGTAGCTCCAACTTTAAAAATATAAACCCCACGAGAAATCTGAGACTAAAATACTTTTCTTTATTCTCAATTTTCGATAAAGGAAATTTCTTTCCCCTAAATCGAACCCTCCACCGATAGCTGTCCAATATTGTGATTAATAGCCTTAATTTTTTATAAAGCGTGATAAACTGCCAAGTGTTTCGCTTATTTGATTGGGGAATTAATTTGAAAACTGGCTTTGCACGTCTTGAGAAGTCTTGATAACTTAGGGCGATTTTTTGATACTTTTATTGCTTTTTTTGTATTGTTTGTTTCGATCTATTATAATTACCTAAGCGTCCCGATAAATTATGTTAATATTGATTCCGTTTACTTCACCGATCAATGATCAATGATGATCAATGCAATACCTGCAAAATAGCGAGTAAATAAAGTGAATTTGATTTTACGCTAACTATCGCGTTGATTTTAATGACGGTTATTTAATTAGAAGCGTACAAATATTCGGCGCAAATTGACCGTACAGGCAGTAACGGCACGGATGATCATTTGCACAGAGGGTAAACAATCAGGCGAGATCCAACAATCAAACATTTTCATTACCCACCGCTTCGGGCTGTAAAAATCACCTTTACTCTGGATTTACGCACTATTATGCCGTTTCGTTTGTGAGTTCATTTATCTTGTAGGGTTTAGGGCTCGTTAATTTAAGACTGATTTAATGAATACACCGTCATTCTACGTAATGCTTCGACTTTCGTATTTCTTGTTTTGGTCGATGTTTCTATTTGCAGCAAAAGTAGGTACATTATTGTTTAGATATTTATATTCGTGGATTATCTTTTATGATAATTTTTTTACTTAATATGTTAAGCCTGTTGTACCTATCAGTTACCTCACTGTGTCTGACTATATTTTTTAATTGTAACCTACTAAAATACCGAGTTGATACTATAAAATATCAATTTTCTAGCACAATGAAATTACTTGCCCTAATGACCTAATGATAAAAATTACCTAATAATTAAGGTAAGTATGTAAATTTTCTGAAATAAGTATAAAATATACTTACGCCAAAAACGGTTTAAACGCACCCTAAGGCTGCGTTTCCACCATAGATGTGCGAGGATGCGTAGCGAGGGATGCGTTTTGAAGAACCAATAGAATTGCTTTAGCCTCG
>DWIY01000334.1:0-14280 GCA_018248615.1 Erynnis brizo brizo
CTGGTTAGTACTACCCTACTAATATACACTATAATATCTACTATGTTTACTCTTATTAGTAATTCTACTGCTCTCCTAGTCGTCTTTATAAAAACCAACGTAGAGTCTACACACTCCAAGATCGTGACCAACTGATCTATGTCTCTAACAGCTTAGTCAGTTATAGTTACAGTTTAAATTGCAGTTTGCTGATTAATTGTGGTATATACTATCATTGATATTTCAAATCTATTGTTAAACACTTTAATAATAGATTAATAGGTTCTTATAATTATGATGTATAGATTTTGTATTAAGTGACTATTTTGCTCAAACACCAAGAATAAATTAATCGTATGTCTACGGCGCGCTGACCTCGCTACAAGTCTACGAATTCTACGAACTCGCGCTTCCCTACACAAACACATTCCTATCTTATAGGTACTCATACCTACTTCTTGTGCAGCGTCGTCTCTATGGCGAAGGTTTACGACCTAATGTCCGTATGTTTTATCTTGCCCATTATCCAATTTTATACCGACTCGAAGAAACATTTAATTTTAGTGAATCAGATAAATCAGAAAAAAATTCTAAGGTGTCAAAAATTTATATGACTGTGTTCCGTTGTATTATACCCAGTATATAATTGTTAGGAATAGTTGTTCTTATGATATACCTAAGATTTATCTAAGTAGGTATCTGCAGTATTTGGTAGGTGCTAGAACCTAGTAAAGGTTATCCCTGTGAGTTCTATAAAGTCCGATAAAAGGGTAAGTATCTTAGTCCTCATCAGTGGTATAAACTTAAAGTCTCGGATGAGGTGACAGCCCATTTTACATCCATTTACCTTAAGAATGGTACCTATATACATAAGTAAAAATGTTCACCAGGATGATTCAATAGGACCATTGACACGATATGCCCATAGTCTCGGTTTTTAAGGCATACTCACTGGTAAATAAACAAAATTGGCCCTTTGCCATAAAATTTGGATTACAATAAACGTCTCTGACGGTTGCTATTTGTCGGAGCGAAAATAGTGTTCGAAACGTCTCTAATAATTCTGTTAGATACCTACAAACAAATTGGTTGGAATACCTTTGAAATAATTACGATATCCAGTAAATAGTAGGAGTCGAGCAGTAGGAGACGAAGCCCGCGATGAAAGACTGCAATAAATTACTCAGTCCCACGACACAGCGCGGGCTCGGGGGGGGGGGGGGTGGGGGGGGGGGGGGGGGGGAGGCGAGTGCGGAAACTCGTCAACGTATATTTTCATTTTCAAAGACATTCCGTCCGGCGCAGATATTTTAATTGTGATGATTTAAGCGCTTTATCCGAGTGACAAAACAAAGCGCAACTCTCCGCGAGGGCCCCGCCCCCGACTCTACATAGCTCCCGCGGAAATTACACGACCCAATATATCAAACGTTACGATGTCATCAAAATATATTTTCGTTTGTCTTGAATTCGAACGATTTATGTTCACGACGCGCACCTTGATGTTGCGATGATAAATTAATCGGTATTCGTGACAAAACGGCTTAATTAGTAGCGCTAGTATAACTGTAACCGCCTAGCTCGGATCCGCGGTCGTTCTTAAATCATACCGTGCCGGCATGCGTACCGACCATCGCGCGTACTGCGCGTACCTAACATGTGTAGAATGTAGCGGCGGCTAGTCGGTTTTAAGTTAATTAACGACGTTAACTACTTCCTCCGCGAATCGTTCAAACCGACGTCAGTTCCGTCGGAAATTCCTTCCGAGAAGCGACTCGCGTGAGACTCCGACGTCGAGTCGGCGATGATACGCGTACGAAATTCGGTCAATTATATCGACGGGGGCGGCTCGCTTTGATGCGAACGTTTGCATGCGGTAAAAAATTTGCGTGACGAGGGATGCGGCGTGCGGCTGCGGCGTGCGGCTCGGCTAGGCGCAGCAAAAACGCCGCCGGCGAGTTGAAAGACGAGCGATGGCGGCCGCGCGGCGCTGGCGGCTCGTCTAATGACGCCGATTAAAATTAATTTACGCCGCAAGGGGCGAGGGGTGCTGCCGAATTAAATTCCTCCCTCTCCTCCCCTCGCCCATCTCCCCCGCCGTCGCCCTCGCCCTCGTCCTGCCCTGCCCAGGGCACACCCGCGCTTGATTGATAGCGAGCGGGCGCGATGGCCGCGCGGACCCGCGAGAGGTCAGCGTTGCGGGAATGTCTCTGTGCCTGCCTTTTATACAACTAAGTAATCTAATTGTAAGTGCCGACTGAGACTATAACACAGCAAACAGGCATGCAGTCTAGCCAATGTTAAGTGGTGACTGCAATCTATGGCCTAGTCATTCTGCACCATAGAATAATACATTTTACATTTTACTTTTAAAAGAGTGCTGGGAGTTTTTTCCGCCCGCTTTTTTCTCCCAGGCGACGTTTTGTCTGAGGGGTGATCAAAGCGCATGAATGAATGTATAATTATAAATGTATGACGTTCAATATTCGTCTCAACCTCCATCGGCCCATTAGCTCAGTTGGTTAGAGCGTCGTGCTAATAACGCGAAGGTCGCAGGTTCGATCCCCTCATGGCCCAAAGTAGTTATTTTATGCCAAATAGAGGACCAAATTAAGGCGGTTTTTTATGATTTTCGTACTGCCAGACTTTTGACTTATTGTGAAATAGGAGATTAGTTACTACTTTGTTTGAGACATTGAGGTGTGATTGAGGTGACCGTCTTTGACGTCATAGACCAGAGAGTCAGTGTTTTTCATAACTATAAAGTTAAGTAGGTACCTACTTATACTTTACGAGTACATAGGTGTAAGATACTTGACTTTAAATATCAATAGGTACTTTATTGTAATAGGAAATTGAAGATATCAACAGGTAACTAGCTTCAGGTTTACGTCATCCCATTCCTTTAGGTATTCCAATAATGTAAGCAATGTAGGGTAGGCAGCCTGGCCTAATTTAGCGATTTTACTCGAATCGGTAGCAATCTGCTTGTCTTAATTAGGCATTCTACGTAGTTTTTTATTTTTAAGTGCCTAATTCACAAAGCTTACTTACGAATAGATAAATTACATGCAATATTTAAAAAAACAATCGTATTTCAACGTAGGTAGGTATTTGAACTGTTATTTTTTTCTTAAAACGATCAGTGCTACGGTGTCTCTACATGTCTCTACATAGCTTCCTACTTGACACACGGACCCTTGTCACTGGAGCCCACTGCCGCAGGGTTTCGGGGTTGTGTCGGGAGAGCGGTGTCACGCGAGGGGTGGAGACCGTGGGTGTGTGCGGGGGAGAGAGGGGAGGGAGGGGCAGGGGGTGGTAAGGGTTGCTTATTGACAAATACCGCGCGACATTTGACGCGCGTTGTTGACGGCTTCAGGGGCATGTGTTTGGCTTTGCATGTCGTAGCCTGATACATGTCGGAAATGTCAAAATAGGTAGGTATTGAAAAATTAGGTAGGTAGGGATAGGGTACCTACTATCTGAAAATATAATCACTTTCTGGACTTACTTAATAATAAGCTTCATAATAAATTTTAAGGTTACAAATTACAAGACGAAAGCTTTAAAGTCATCAAATTATTATATTAGGTAAGTACCTAGGTACCTACTATAATTTATTTTTCACTATCAACGAAGAATTCGTAGATGACATAAGGGTTAACTTAGTTAGGTAACTCTACATCTTCTGTTAACAAAATGTTAAACATTGAAACTTAAGTTTGGACATCAGAATTAAAATCGTTTTTATACCTAAACATTTACCTCATAAGCGTCAATAATTTGTGCAAAGCTTAATTTTTATTTTACATTTTTTTTGTAATCCTATAGATAGGTGAGTTTTATATCAGCTATAGAGCTTAAAACTTACTATGTAGACATACCCGACGTAAGACGTAAGACGACATAAGACGACAGACGTAAATTATTAAATTCTTGAAATTATCTCTGGATGATATTTACTTAAATCCGCTTACCAACAGTTAAGTCAGTAGGTAAAATTAAATGACAAAAGTTAGAAGGAAAACATTATTTTTAGCGGTTTATGTAAGATGTTATAACGGATGTCTCTTGTTTTTAACTGTACCAGCACAGGCAGGTAGTCTTACATGTTCACAATTGTGAATCGGCTGGTTCTGTGAAACGGTCAGTCGCGTCGCGCGAGATCGATGCGGGGCGGGCGGGGGCGGGGCGAGCTGACCGCTGCCGGTCCCGCCCCTCGCCCCGCCCCGGGACGCTCCGCCCCTCCAGCCCGCACTATGGCTCTACATCACGTGTTGTCAAGCGTCTCGGAAAGAGTCCTAACCGGTGTCCTGTGGTCAAGTGTGAAAACAAAAATCTTTTTTTGAAAAATTTGATATTTAAAAAAAAGATATTTTAAAATGATAAAACTACATATATACCTTCCTATGCGATTTATTTTATTTCTAACTAAAAATTTGCATCAAAATCGGTATCTACACCCATGCAGCTCTAGCCTGGAGGACACGTGACAGATACACAGATAAACAAACGCGTTACATTTTTATAAGGAGGACTCCTTTTTTCGTTACAAATAGACCTTATTTAATTTTTTTTATATTGTTTATTTTTCTTGTCTGTATTTTAAACGTTTAATTAAGTTTTATAAATGATTTTTCTTGTTTTATGGGGTTACTTACTACCTACCTACTTCCTAACTGATACACGTTGTCCGCAGGTCTGGAGGCGCAGGTGCAAGACACCTCCAAGGACCTGTACTGGTTCTGAGGGGCGCGGCGGGGCCCGGCGTCCCCCGGGGCCCCCTGCCCTGGTCCCCCGCGCGGTCCCCCAGCCGGGCCCCCGCGCTGAGCCCCTCTGCCCGCGAGAAGCAAAGACGTTATCTCCGGAGTGTTCTGTGAGAGTGATTGCATTGCTAGTGGACTCGTTAGTGGCGGTGTGGCGGTGTGCGGGAGTGTCGGCGGTGTCGGCGGTGTCGGAGGGATGGTCGCAGGGGCAGTTCTGCGTCACGCTTTAAGGCTGTAAAGAAAGACACTAGTGTAGATTTAGAGTTAGTCGGCGGTGCCCCCGTGTGTTGGTTCACAGCTCACCCAATGATACATCCGATATGGCGAAGAGTGAGTTCTTATGAGAGCTTAATGTATGAATTATTATGAAACTCGTGCAATCACTGTTTATAGTCAGGTATATAACTTGCCTACTATGATTTAGTATTTCTACCTACATTAGGAAATAAGTTACCTGTGTAGGTACCTACTTATGTAGGTACTTATTTTGACCTACCTGTTATAGGGTAGCCTATAAAAAGCACACATTTCTTCACTTTATTTTGGTCTGTAGGTATGCTATGAGTAGTTACTTTAATTAGATAGACCAGCGTGGTTTAATAAAGGTTGAAACAAATATTTGAGAATCATAGGGTTTAGTAATTGGCATTTTGGAAAATGAGTGTCTCTACATCGGCACTACGAGTAGGTACCTGAACTGAACTCGTCTTTTGATAGAAGCTGAATGTTGTGCAGCTTTAACATTCATAAATAATTTAAGTTCATGAATATTTATCGCAGAGATTGTTTAAATATTCATATGGTCGTTTTGCGTCGTGTTATGTCACCTGCAATTTGTATAAATTGAATTAATTGCTCTCAAATATAATAATAAATGCACTTGGAGTTTATTATAATATTTCTGTGATATCCATTTTATTATTGCATGAGTTAACAGCAGGTCGGTATGTTTCATAAGGTAGATTTATTGATTGATAAGAATTTATTACCTACACCCTTGCGTACAAGGAATAAAAGTATTTAATTCATGGGTTAGGAATTTTTATTTGTGTGAGCTATTTAGGGTCTATACATGGGGTCTACTCACTACAGTTTAGAAGTCCAAATCAGATACACAGCATCTTGGGGTGGACTAGCTGGATTAACTGGGTCACCAGATACTAGGTACTAACTACCCGGCCTTTTGTAGGTAGGTATGTCCATAATTCTAGAGAAAATCCACTACATTTAGTTCAAATTAGTTAGCATAGTTCTGTCATGGCTAGAACTAAGGCAGAACCTACCAATCCGTTTTAATAAACTATACGTTATCTAAACAAACAATAATTGCATATAAGTACGTTTGTTATTGATTAAATGTCACGTCACTTTATATAATTGGCGCCATAAAAACCACATGAGTAGATAACGGAAAAAAACCCCGTAGGTCACAGAACAAGTTGTTTGGTTAATGGTTATTTAATGCCTAGACGCCGGCGCGTCGGTTGTCAATCATGGCGACTGGACGCGTCAGAGTAGTGCTTTTTGCGACTTGCGACAATTGCGACTCGAGGCGGCGAAGCCCTTTTAATCATGAAGGGCCTTGTTAACGCAGGTGCCTCGCCCTTCGCTCTCCACCTTACTCTGATGCTCAACTACCTCTAGGTATACCATGTAGATATAGTCTCAGAAAAAAGGCCCTTCTACGAAATTTTAGGGTTTCAAGGAGTGGGAGCAATTATTTAGTGTACCTAATACGGTGATTTTTGTGTCGGTGTGATTGAAATGCGCACTCGTCGATTTACCTACTAATCGAGCATAATCTCGTCAAGACTTATTTGTAGACAAGAAACCGCAACGCACAGTAACAAGACAAAGACACAAATAAAAGTGTGTTGTATTGCGTGCATTTATATGTAGGTAGGTATAATATAAAACACTGTGCTGTCCCCAGCATGTTTCTTCTTGAGAGCGAGTCCCGAGGGGCGATGACGCGTTTTTGCACCACTGACAACCAGTGCGTCGTTTCTGCGAAATACAGCCGCGTAGACAGCCGTGGGATCGCAACCCACCGGTGTCGTAGATTCTATGTCCACTGGTGACATCTGCCGGAAAAATAGTATAAGTAAATAGTGCGGGGTTGCACGTCGCGTTCATGCAGATCGTTTTCTATGTGTTGGACTATGCTTGTTTTCCATACAAATGGAAATACTTACCTACATACAACGCTAGATCACGCATTCCCGCGCTACGCTGCGTGATGCGGGGCAGTGTGTTAATCGCTTAACAGTGGACAAATACCTAGGTGTCAATATTAGGCAAATCACATAAGGAAATAATTAGTTTCATTACACTCACGTACCCAGGCAGGTAGAAGATACCTACCTACATTTTTGTAATTTCCTTGGGTACCTATAAATGATTCTTGTCGTGATGGTAAATGGTTGTTTAAAGCCTTTTTTGGTTGTCATAATCGCAACCGCAATCTATTGTCTGGGGCGTAATTTTTATAAACGATTTTCTATTCTATTCTATTATAAATATTTCGAAATTAACCCTTCTCACCTTTTTCTGTTAAATCTATTGTATTAAAATCAAATGTTTATTTTGTTTTATCCATTAGGTACCTACGTAATTATTATATTCTTACTAAAGAGTCATTTATTTTAAAAGATTTGTCGTAGGTACAACAATTTCCCACGTTACAAGTAGGTACATAAGAAACAATACCAAAATGCTAGGCTACTCGTACCTAGATAAAGTCATAATAGCCAATGGGTTAGTAAAATCCTTAAAGGTTGATTAAGTTCTAACTTGAAGTCGAATCCTTAAACCGGCAGGTGGGATACTCACGTGACCCTTAATGTCTAAGGGCTTGTAAATATTTCAAAATACTAAGTTTCTTTATCGAATTCCCCGCGTGGAGGTGTCGCGCCAAGTCACGGAGGTGTCTAGTGGCCGCTGTGGACGTAATTCATACATTAAGTGCTCCATTAATATTCATCTTTATATTCCATAAATGTGGAATGTAGCCAGTAAAAACATCTCGCTATGCCATCATTCATATAATGCTAAACCGCTCGAATTTTCTGAATGGTTATAACTAGTTTTTGTTTTTGTTGTAGGTACTTCAATATTCTTCAATAGAATTGTTTATGCTGTTTTTGGATAGTCGGGCTCGGGGCACCGCCATATGTAAGCACAGTACCTACTCCCAGACTGAGTTTCAGCACGGTTAATCAAGTCGAAACGAATTATCGTATCGACGAAAAAAATTAGTAGAAAGTAAGTGTTTCAGACGTAAGTAAGTTATAGGTAGGTACGGATAAATGCACGAAAAACCATCATAGATTTTTGGGACATCGCCAAACTGTTGTCGATATTCGATTGAATTGTGAATAACTGTGTCTGAAACTCAGACTAAGGTACAGGAATATAGCGAATAGATACTGTATCGCGTATGTACATACACCTATATATAGATAGAGTAATGTTATGGACGTATTTAAGTTAGAATAGTTGTACATAGTTAGGTAGCCGTCACCGTTCTAATTTGTGAGCCGTTCCTACGACCGAATTGCTATGGCCGTTTGTCTTAGAGCCAAGCTTGAAAGATGTATTATGTTTTAAGTACCTACAGAGCATAGAAGTACCTACACGCACCTAGAAGTCGGATGGCCGTGTGTAAGATGTAGAGTAAAAATGACACAATCAAAAGTGCTACATATTATTATTTCCTATTTAATCCAAGTAGGTATTTTATTGAATGAAAATTACCAACATTTAATGCGAATCGCTTATTTTATTGAATTGATGGGGCGCCATTTTTTGGAGATAAGTATTTTTTGTGACTGAAAGTATGATATTTTAATTTGTTTTGTATTACACTTTTGGTATTAGTCATCAGTGAGGTTAATTTGTAAATTACAAATTGTAATTAACATACGAGTAGCTACCTATAATGCAGCAATAGATACCTTACCTAATTTGACCCTCTATGTAGGTATGTTGATTATATTGACATGTTGTTTTAAATTATCATTTGGGAATGTCTATATGTTTTATTAAAATAAAAGTGTATAATGTGCAATAACTTGTGTAGACTAGAAACAGATCATATAAAAACTGTATTCCTTTTACGGAATAGATAGTGACATCGTAGGTAGGTATGTGTTAAGAAACGCATTGTTTGTGTGGCGGCGGCGGCTGGGAACTTTGGAAAATCTCCCCTTCACTTTGAAGTAGGCTGAAAATAATAAAAATCTTAGCCTTATCAACACAAAACGCAATTGAAAATAAATAGATAATGGAGCGTTTAATGTTTTAAACGTTCCATTAAGGCCTTTGAAACAATACTTTACTCATTAATCTAATTCTTTTTTCTTTTTTGTCTACAATAGACGGCTGTGCAAACTTAGATAACATAAAATTTAAAAACAAATAAACTTACTTAATCTCGCTAAAACTGTCATTTCCAAATTCAGAAAAATGGCGGGGCTATCTTTTGATAATGTATTCATAGATTTCTGTAGTCGATGACTTTTGTAAAAATGTATTGAATGCAGCAAAGTCGTTAACTAGTTTGTTGAGCTCTCATTCGCCATAAACCAGTACAAGAGCTACGTCGTAGGAGTAGGAGCGGGCCGAACGGGGTCGTTAATCAAAGCGCATTGTTAGCGATATTCCCGATCGCCGCTGAATCGCTAACGAGGCGATAGCGATCGCGCATCATTAGCCGCCCGATTGTTTCACACGTGGCTTGGCCCTCCGCCGCTCCGCCCCTCCGCCCTCCGCCCCGTCGGTAGCCGATAGACTCTTATAGGAGCCACATTACATTCTATATTCGATCCAGGTAAGGTCTGTTATATCGGTTCGAAACAGTCGTAGTTTTACAAAAACTCATGATATTTTACGGATTACATTTTTATTTCAAAGCTATTTATTATGTATCTATGCATTCATGGGTTACATTTGGCAAAAACTGGCACATATTCTTTACCTTCTCAGGAAATGTATGTAGGTACCTACTTAGATACCGCCAGTCACAGTCAATTAGCACAGTGTGCGTAAATTTTTCCAAGACGTGATTAATATACGGACTCATTATAATGTTGATGGTACAGGCACAAAATATTCTGTTATTGCCGGTACGAGCAATTAATTACTAACATGAGATCGCGGCGTCGTGATTAATAATGCAAAATTGGTTTATAATTGGTCGCAATTAGCTCGCAAATATCTCTCCAATTAAAATATGCGCGTGTCAACGCTCGAGATAACGTAACTGTTCCGTGAGATATGGAGACGGTTCAATCGAGCGGACTCGAGTCAGTAGGTACTGGAGTATTTTCAGATACTCGTTTACTCTTAGGTAATTATTATTCAATTTCTTAACACGGGCAACAATAGGCCGTTAAACTATTGAAGATAGCCGTGGGGTGTCTTCCCCTACCAGCCTACTCACTGATAGCAGCGATGCTCTTATGCTTCGGTTTGAGAGATTGGTGGTTGGTTACCGTACAAGCGTAGCCGATTCAGTTGATTCAGCAAACTAGATGTAAAGGAGACGTTAATGAAGTATTCGTTAAAATCTCAAACGGTAGGTACTCGTAACTCGGGTTCTAACTTGATTTATTTGTTCGTAATTAGTATTGTGAAATTTGAGTTCCAAAAAATTTAACAGACTCGTAAATATTTTTAGTGGCCGCACCACCGCGTGCGACCGCGCCGCTGCCGCCGTCAGCACAGTCATGCTCTACCTAATGAAAATCGCTTATAGACGATACTCATACGTAGTTAATATTTTTCTAGACTTCAGAGTTTAAGAATAAATTAGTATATGCAATATCACGATTAACATAGCCTGTCCTATATATGTAGGTACCTACAGTAACTACATAAAGATCTGGATCAGTTTGTTTTGTTGCAAGTGTGTACGCTAAAAAACAAGAAAAGACATTTTAAGTTTAATAAAATAAGACGATTTTAATCAAAGTGATTAATTAACAAGTGACTGTTGGAATTACCATCACTGAATCGCATAATTTCTTACGCATACCGTAAGGTTACCGAACTTTGTGCACATTGGTTCCACTCGGGACTGTAACTGTACCTACCTAGTTGACAATACTGGTATCTTTTCATTTTCATTTATCCACATTTAATCCAAACTAGGGCGACATTTAACCGTGTATATAATTGTTTCTGTAATTTGTGAAGATAATTGTATTAAAATTACAACTTTAAAAGTATTTTCTGTGACTCGCAAATGTATGGATTACTGGAAGATACCTACTTATTCTATTAAATTTGTTGTTGTCAAATTGCTACAATAATTGTCCACATCTCAGTCGATGCTCCATATTATCGTGTGATAAAGTATGCCAGCGGAGCACGAACAATTATTTTATTTTACCAATAAATTAATATCTGTAACTTGTGCGCGGTGTAAAATTACCTACCTAATTATCGTTGCTTGTGCGCGCAGTGACAGCGATTTGTTGGTGAATTTTAAACTGAAGATTATAGAATTGAAATGATTTTTTATTTTCTTTAATATGCGAACATTTAAGGTGGTAAAAGAATTGTTTTATAATTTATAACCAAGCAAATATATGCCGAGATAGGTTACCGAAGATGTTCGTGCTCCGCGACCGGGCGGTAGAGTGGGTACCTAAGTGATGTGATGTGATGGAGGCGTTCGCGCGTTCGGTGTATGTCTGCAATATACGAGTAGATTATGTATTACTGCGATAGCTTCAAGACGAGCGGGCTCAATAAATATTAATTTGAAAATTCTATGTGCCTTTTATTTTTGCCTTTTTTTTAACCTTAAAACCTACTTGAATATCTGAACTTTTAACTGAAAGTTAAAAATCAAACAGTACCTACTTACCTAACAAAATGCAAGTGAATGAAGTGGCCGTGTCATATCTATAACGTAGGTTGACGGCCTACATCCTTCTCATTGTGTGAAGAGACTGCATTGGCTCCATAAGCTTACAACCAAACCGTTGGAAGGCCAACCACACCCGGCAGTAGGTTATTGACACCATCAAACCCATTATCTTTTCACAGATGATCTGGCGCTTACTCAGCGATTAACTTTGAAGTATTTCGGGAAGCTCGGTAGCGATGTCGCGTGAAAGCGCTAATCGCTTCTACTGTGAACAAACAATAGACGTCGCGTGGCGTCGCGACTGTAGCTACTACGGAGACAGGACGCAAATAGACGCCTTAACGCATTAACGCCCGCTGTTTGTAAACAAGCGTTCTACAATATGCCTATTAGTTTGTCAAACAATAGTCACAAAGATAAAATGGTAATTTCAAACACATTTATTTGCTTTCAGATTGCAACATTTAAGCGGTAGTTATCTGATGAATTTGTTAACATTACAAAATGTTACTTCAATGTTGGCGGACCGCGGGTGTCTTTTTTGTGATCTTTAGAACTCAGAGACTCAGAGTATTATTACTCTTTGAGTCAATATGCGGTTAGAATTAGTAGATCGTCTGGGATGGTCCTCAGAATATGTCAGAAAACAAATACGAGCTCTCAATTAAGAGATATCTTTTGTTTCGATTAATAAGGAAAGTGGTAGAGCCGTAGTAGCTCGCCTGGGGAGTTAAAGCAGCACGTCTTCATGTCTTGTGTTTCGTTTGGGGAGGTATCTATGTTGCCGGAGATACTTTATCTCGTATCTTTTAATCCTCAGGACTTTGCAGCCAATTACAACCTCTGATAGTAGGGACCTACTTCGAATCTGAGATAACACACAGTAACTCTCTCAACTATCAATATCAGAACATTTTATTATATTGTATTTAAGCATATAGATTAATGTACGAGTATCAGCTTCATTGTCAGCGTCTCTAGCGTTGCGACTAGCGGCTAGAGCGAGGCGAGCGATCGCGCCGCAAATAAACCACTTACCGCTTTTCCGACACATTCCTTGGTTTCCAGCCTCCTCCTGTCCGCACTCCACTCTCCGGTCTCGACGATAAATAAATCGTGAAGCGACGCGCGTCAAATTTGTCGCAGCTTATTTATGCTAATGGACCGCTAACGACTGCATATTGCGCCGGGCATCGTCTCAATTAGCCGCGACAGATGCTCTCGGATTAAATTAGACGAATATTGTCGGCCGTCAACAGAGCTCATTTGTTTCCCGCGGTTTCGTGTTAACTACGAGTATGGAGTGAAGTTCGGCTGAATCGAGCGGTAGTCGTGAGTGAAAGACGGCGTTGAAACAGGGAGCATTGTATCTGCTTCAATTGATATTACATCAGAGAATTGAGACTCAGGTAGGTGATCAAGTCTGTAGAAAGGTAGATGGAATTCTCCATCTCTTCCGATATTCAATTTTATCGGGTAGATAGGTAAGTGCGTACCTACCTCGTAATAAAGTGTAAAGTAATTTTCGAATTTCACCACCGATTCTATTGGTATTCCAGATCCACATGCAGTTAAAATATTACCTAAGATACAAAATTAACACAGTATCAAGTCATTGCACTCTTAAATATCTATCATAATTATTTAAATTCGAAGTGTTTAGGTATTCGTATAGGACCTACGCAAATAACATACTCGTAGATGAATGTGTTTCTTGACGATGTGGAACAGAACTAAATATTAACCTATTTGGGCAATTGCTTTAAAACAAAACGTTTAATAGACACAATTTATTACTGAAGTTCCTCCGTTCAAGTACTCGTATTGATGGCGAACTACTCTCCGATCAGTCCCCCGGGTGTCGTCCGCTACCAGACAGGAAACATTCAAACCATTAGTTACAATACTGTTTGCGTTTTCAAGTAGCTTTGTGCTTTGGGATTTAAATATTAATAAATAGCGAAGGTATCTATTGTTGTACGTAGCTATATGTATATGTTTTGGAGTAGCTTTTCGGACGCATCAGCAGTCACTGTTATCAACTTCTGCCCTTGCAGGACTCATGCTAATCTACTGTCAATTGCTACACTTTATGACTGTAATGTTAGGCATGTTGCAAAGATAAGTATTGTAAAAAATATGTGTGCTAAGTAAAATTAAATACCTAATTACCTTCTGTTACGGTGAAGGAAACCTCGTGAAGAAACCTGCATGCCTGAGAGTTCACAAAAAAAAGTTACAAACACGCATTAGGCCAGCGTGGTACACTAAGGCTGTTAGTGTTAGCTGTTAGCCTTCTCATTGTGAGTGGAGACCCAAACCTTAATGAATTGCGGACATTTAACATTAATTTGGCTGCACATCACCAAATACATCCGGAATCGCTTAACCTCTTCGATTGTTTACATCTACGTACCTAGAGGGCTATTAGCGCTTTTTTGTACATTTAATTAAGTGTTAGTTTTTAGATACTGGCTAAACGTTTGTTAAGTTCGTACAATCGTTAAATAACCTTTACAGAGGGCGCGGGACGTTTACGGGAAACCATTATCTTCCGGTCGGTTGAAGGCAGTAATAACAACAAGTTCGCGAGACCTTCACTTCAGCTGCTTCCTGCGAATTATAATAATATACTTACTCATAACACTACAACTCGTT
>DWIY01000335.1:0-14271 GCA_018248615.1 Erynnis brizo brizo
AATTAAAACATAATAATAATTGAATATCTCTGTAAGAAAAGAAACGACATTCAATGCTACCAATCGCTATGTCGAATCCAAAATCACAATAATTATAATAAGTATTTAGCTTTTTTGACTGTTTCCATAGTTACCATTTAATTAGACACGCTTTTTTTATGAATGTTTCCTTTTGACAGATTCCACAGTTACCATCTTACGCATTTTCGCTTACGATCAGGGTAAGGGTCTTGTCGTGAGTTTAACAATTTTTACCCATACCAAAAATTGCAGTTTTCAATGCAATTTTAGTCAATTGCACTAACCAAAACCATCAATTTAAATACATACCTATAAAACAAGGACTTATTTCGAAAATACTCTTAACTGCTATTCTATATTAATGCATAAGCAATACTTTTATATTTAATCATGTTTTATTGATAACTTCATATTTTTGTCTATAAATTCTCGGTAGCTAGCTGCCGGCGATCAGACCAACGGCCGGCGATTTTCGCCACGGGGTAGCTGGCTCTGGGCCAATTTGTCTAATGCCTAGTTATGCCCCATTTACTGTCCTACTCGTTCTGGATCAAGAATATACATTATTGTATGTAACGGGACACGCCACTCGGGTATATGGAAGCACCGAAGCATAAAATCATTGTTCAATTTTGTTTTATAGCCGACAAACTTTGTATCCCATTTTGTATATCGAATTGGTTCGCGTGATTTCCATAATTCTGGAATTGGATTTCTACTAATATACGTATTTTGCGCATTGTAAAAAACGTGTTTCATGTTGTAGGCAGAAATACTAAATATACGAGTACCACGAGGAGGAATAACGAAGATTGGGAGCTGGGCTAATAACATTGACTAGAGGAGGCATTTGTTTAGCAATTAAAGAATATGAATAATACAATTATTATTATAATATTTATTAAGATAATTATATTTGTTGAAATAATATGGTTTGAACTGTTTGTAAAAAAGACTTATCTTAGTTCTCGGTAAGGGCAGTGTACCTGTTTTACTCTCTCTTCCATTTCAGAAATTCTTATCAAAATGTACATATTTTGTTGATAATTAGTTGATAAAGATAATTTTACCAAGGAATCCACAAGAACTACGCATTTACTTAGCTATAAAATTTTAAAAACATTGGTCAAAGGTTTAAAGGTTATTTCTAATGTTCGCAAAATATGTCACCGAAAATATCGTACATTTACCAAACATTATGTTGGAACATATCGAGAGGATAAATAATAACGCCCAATATCACAAGGCATTTGTTATTTAGTCCACAAATCACAAAGCTGGGAGATTTAGCAGTTGTGTTTTGTGTTAATGCCTGCTAATACAATAATAATGTTTCATTATTTGAACAATTACTTAGATATTTCAACTATGAAACTGACTGCCTATTCTGTATGCGTGTTCTTATGTGAATTCTTACTTCTGAAGTAAGTGAATGTGAATGTAAATATGACACGTAGAATATTTTATAACTAAATAGTGCATTAAATGAAATCATAATTATTACAAGAATCAAAATTTCCTTAGTTTGTTAATTACTAAGGAAATCTTTCATATCACCATATAAAACATCAAATACAACTAACAAAAATATTACCCAATAGGCTATCTAACTCTTAATACAGATCTATAAATGCCATACATTCGGTAGAAAGCACTAAAAGTTTTCAAATAAAAAAGTTTAGCTGAGTTTATTCGTATTTGGTTCTCTAGCTTTTATCCGAAGAGAATGGCCACTACAAAACGTAATAAAAAACACGGGGTTTTTGTGTTTCCACTTAAAATTTACATTCAGAGCTAAACTTACACGTGTAAATGCTACCTACAACAATTTAAGCAAAAACAAAAATAATCCAGGTCATAATATGAGGCTTAGTGAATTCATTTTATTTTGTAAGCAAAAGCAAACGAGATTTTTGTATACCTAAAGCATCAAAGAGAGCGCTTGTTTTTACATAATGGCAACATTTTCAACTATCTTATTCTTAGTAACAGAACTAAGGACACTTACTGACTAATTTTCAATTCAATTCAATGCTGAATAGTTGTGGAAAACCGATCAAAAACTGCGGAATGGGATATTAGACTGTTGTAAAGTAGCATTGTAACTAGATACTGAATTTTATGCCAATGGGCAAGCAAACGAGTAGACAGTTACGATTTTTATAGTTATTTAATATTTTTTTCCCAAGCAGAGTTAACTGAAATAAGTAAATAACTACGGATGAACATGTAAACGTTGTACTCTTTCTAAGATCGTAACATACGGTATCTACGTCACACAAAGACGTGGCATAATGGCGTAGGTGACTTTTATCGAAATCTTTAACGCTTTGAAATCTTATAAATACTTAATCAAGCTTAAATCAAAGTGAAGTGAATTGAGGAATTCCATTCAATTAATTTCCAGTTTCAACTCATGAACACAAGCACGCAAACATACCTAACTACCGTAGCAGTCGTACTAACACGTAGCATTATTTGATTTCGAGCGTAAAATATAAAAGAAGCATGAGGGATCGCGGCGGTTAATTGCATCAGATATGAAAGGCAGTCCGAAAATCAAGAAAACACTGAAAATGCTATTTTTAGGAGCGTGCAGGGAGTATGCGGTAGAATTATTGAATTAGCGGGCAGAGCGCCCGGCACCAGTCTTTTCACTGCGCACTCATAGAATACGGTATGGCACAAATGGTAAAATTGAACAAATTCAATGTTTGTCTTTGTCTTTTTACTCTGTGGACATTAGTTTTGGATGTTGGAGATTTCGCTGACTGGACCGGGCTGATTTTAAATTTCCATCCCTGATTCAATTTGTGAATATTAAATGTTACGGCTGAATACTGCGCGCGTAGTGTGGAGACAAGAAAATATGATGATTGAATTTTGTTCCCTACTCACTGTTTTTTCTTTGTTGTTTATGAACGTACCAACATTTTTCATTGCTGTGACAATTACAATGATTAAATTTGCTATCACAAATTGTTTTTATAATTTTTTTTACTTTGTATCAAAAGAAAAAAAATGATAATCATTTATTTGCACGAATATAGTTAAAGGTTTTGCAGGGCATTATGATCAATCCATATTCACCTTTTCAGGTATGCAAATTAAAGAAACCCTCTGGTGCTGTAAAAAGGCCATTCTTTTGATCTTCTTATAGAAAGCCGGGCTATCGAAACCTGGGTTTCATCGTCGTCTATTAATTGATGAACTTCATGCAAACGATGATAAGGTATTTTCTGATTAAAATTTTAATCGCAATGTAAAATCTGCAATACCATCATCATTCCAGGTTCAAAAATTAAAACGTCACTTAGTTCATTTATGCCATTGGCAGTAATGATGTGGCGGTAATTGCGTATTTACAGTTGACGACGCGACGCGACGTGCCGCCCCGTAATGAGTCGTGGCAGATGACAGGAATAAGGGCTACCATACACAATGTTTATAACAGTAGAGTTCATGCTGTAGCCAAATTGTTACTTTTTATTAGCGAATGAGTAGCAAGTGAGGGCATGGAGTTAATGGTCAATGTTATCCATGGACAGTGGACACCTACACTAGTAAAGATAGAAGTCTTATCTAAAATCTTCAATAAGTTCAATGGATGCGTTGCTACTGATGAGGATAAGGTATTCGCTTCAAATAAAGTATCTCCGACATCCAGATCCAACTTGAGACATGAAAATTTGCTGCTTCACGACGGATCATTATGAGGGGTAGAACTTCGCCGGATGGATAATTGAAGCTACTAGTCTCAGCAATTGTTTTGTCTCTAAATGTTATTTCGGTAACGAGTCAAACACCACTCTGCTTAGGCCCTAAAGTTACAGTTTATATACCTAGACGAGCTGTCATTCTGCTTAATTAAGCGTCATGAGTTAACTTCTACAGGTACCATAAAGGTAAAGTAAAACTTGTATGTAAAGATTAGGTAATAGTACGCCACTCGCGATAGTGCGAAAAATTCAACTAATAAATACTTACAAATTGCCTATGACCTTAAATATTATTAGGTATTCGTTATCCGATACCAAAGTGAAATGTAGCGCCCTCCTCACTCAATTTTATTTTTAAGGCTTCTTACAACTATTTACGGTACTATTTAGGTTTATTTATGTAATAATACTCGTAATAATTTCTTGGTAAATTAATTGAAACACTTCGTATTCGGAATTTTCTGACACAACGTTTTGGTATCTTAAAAGTTCCGTTACAACTCTATGTATTAATTAAAAAGTTCACAAGTAGGTTAAAAAGACGCTTTAAGAAATAGTTAAAACTGTATTCAGCCTTGGCAAGTAGGTAACTATGTAGTAAAATATATAATTTCCGGGATAATAGCTTCTGGGGAATAATTTTAATTCAGCCGGCTAAAGTTTAAGGAGAATCCGTTCGCGGTTTCAGAATTCAAATTAAACTACAAGAGTAGCAGATAGGTAGAGTTCCTTCCTTGTTATGTATTCTGGAACGATTAACTTTGCATTTGTAATGGTATCTTGAGATTTTGATTTTTCTTTATTACTTACGCTTTAATTGCCAAGTAGATATATTTAATAAATATATTTGGCAATAATAAATTATTCTTTGTTTGTGTTACTTAGAGCATCGTGTGTATTAAATAGCAATATCTGATACAATATACATCGATGAAGTTTATCGTCTGACGCTGATGCATTCAGAACCTCTACCTAATACGAGTACTATTAGGGGAAGCGGGGCCACGTTAAGCCCGACTGTAATCTATGTAAATGATGCAATCGTTAAACTTTTCTGAGACGCTATGACTCATTGTGTGACCCAAACCGACATACATAGATATGTGCATAAAAATCCAATTAATATTATCTGTACCGCATCAAGTTCACGCCATCTACGCAATGCACTTAACTAAATTAGTCACTAATCGATAGAACTAACTCAATTGTCTGTTATAAAGTGAACTCGCATTAAAATAAATTTATTTTGAAAGAGCCATTAGGTATTATAAACGACTCGCTGACTTTTGCACGGCTATTCACAATCATCCCTTTTTGACCTTATTAAGGGGGTAATAACTTGGGCGGCCATACGTTTGGTCGGCGACCGGACAACCCTTCTATAAAACATAGAACATAAATTATTGAACATAAAAAGCCTTTTGAGTTTTGATAAGGGGCTTAAGTATGGGATTTTACATTGTTCGGGTTTGTGTCTATCAGCTCAGGCGCAATATTTCTATTTTAAACAAAGGTTTTTATTATTATATAATTATCAAAAACTAAAAATTCACTAACGATGGCAGATTTAATAAAACCTTGTATGCAAAATAAAATGTAGTTTATGATGTAAGAATAATAAAATAAAATCTTTAGGTATAGCCATGCTGATATTTTTTATTTTCAATCATTACAATATTCGTAATAATAAAATTGAAAAAGAGGAGCTCTAGTAGTCATTTACTTAGTTTTTTGTAAAACCGAGATACAAGCATGTTAATGAACGTATCAATAATACTTACGAACGTTTTATTGCTTGTTCGATTATCCTTATACGTAGTGGTATTATCGAGTATCCGTATTAAGCCACAAACGATGGTGCGCCCAGTGGTAGCCGCGTTCACAAAGTGCGACAGATGTGAGAATTAAAAAGTGTCCCTTATTTTTATTTACATCACGCCATTCGGCTATTAATACAGGCGGGGGCTAATCCGCTAATGTCGGCGTTTGCATTCGCTACAATGTGCCTCATTTCTCTCACACAGTAATTGCCTCTGAAACATGCAATTCATATTTGTAACGAAATTTACAACTACGCTTAGTCATATTATAACGTGAAACAACCTTCGTAAATTGAAATGGTAGACGTAAATAATAATAATTGTAACAAACGAGTACAATGCCCCAATAAAACTATTATAGTTAAGACCTGTATTATTACAAATTGGCTCCGTTTAAGCAGTTTTATTTCATTAATTTAATCTTTAAGATAAAATCATTAAATGGCTCAGCTCTATTTATAATTGGGTAATTTCAAAAAGTATTTATAAATAAATTTGAAATAAAGTTTTTCGAATATGAATCGCAGTGGAGAACTCGCAATAACATTACCTACGCTTCGGGGGTAATGCCAGCTTTTGTAATTATTGCCCTCAGTATTCAGTCGAAGTCTATGAATATTAATTTTTTCGATCTGTACTTGGTTCTGCTGCCTATTTATATTCCATTTTAACTTGGAAACTACGATATCGATTCAACGCCAATTTGTATAAACCGATAAACTGAAATCAATGGACGTGGTTCTAGGAATATTTCTCGCATAACTTTTGAAACGTTATTATATGCCAAAAGCTGTTATTTTAAAGCCTCTGATCTTTGATTTTTTGCTTTGCTTTACCAACGCCAATGGAATAAAAACGGAAATGCACGAGAAAAAAATTAAATGTTGTATTAATTGCGATACCTTCTTCATGGACTAAAGTAAAAAGAATTATAGGGAAATTCTTGACCCAAGGCGCAGTTTGGTTTGAAACAAGATAGAATAAAGGTACAAAATACAAACCTCAAAAACAACAAAGCAATACGACGACGCAGCAATTTTAAAGTTTTTAGTTCATGCATTCTATGTTCAGAGGCCCAGAGGGGTGATTTATGTTAATAATTTATTTCCTCATTAGTAATAAAAACAATTCTAGAAAACGTTGTTCTCTACAAACGTCAAGACGCTCCACTTCATATCGCGGAAAGCTACTTTAGATTTTTGTAATTAAAAACTAATTTATTAAACGTTCTCGTAGAGGCAAGACGTAGAGCAGCTACTAACGTAAGTTGATGATATTTTGACCTATATTGCTCATTCTAAATGGTAGAAACCTATAAAAAATATTGGGAGCTGGCAACGCTCCCTTCGCCTGAATAGAGCTATGTTCGAAAGGAATGTGCCACTGTACTAAAAAAAACAAAGGACCCCTTCTTTTCAAGCCGAAGCGCCTCGAAATCGGCGATGAATGCCAGAAAAGGATTTTTGCTTTAGTTGCATGCACGTACATTGTACATGTTTTTACATAAATCTTGTTAAGTTTTATATTCAGATTTTTTAATTAGTTCATATAAGAGCATATTATATTTTGTTTATTAGTAATTTGCAATATTCTAATCATGTTCAGTAATTGAACTACTTCAAATAAAATTTTAATATTGTACTTTAGAAGTATGGACTCTTACATCGGATTATATCGAATTCTCTTTAAACGTACCTAATTGGGATCTTACTTCTGTCATAAAACAACATTTTCTTTAATAAAACAATAACGTTTATACAGAAATATGTAATAAATTCTTGTAAGCAAACAAGATTTATGTATTAAAATAATAATCATCAATCGAAGTAGGTTTTATGTACCTTGAAAGGAAGGCCAGCCCTACAGAATTTGAATAAATTTTCCCAACAATATTTGCAAATTAAGCCGGCGACTAATATGATCTAAAAGGCTCTTATAATCGGCACAAATTACTTTAATAATACACAATTTTCGACGCCCCGTGCGCCCTAATGGCCGATACAAATGTTTTCAATACAGATGAACTACTTTCAGTATTTTTCTAGGATACTTTAACAATACAACAATATGAAAACAAGCTGTTCTTTATCGTGTAGTGATGATTATACAATGGTTATACAAGCACACACATCTTTTGCAACAGGACATAATAATAAACTTTTGAATAAAAATAGTTTATTATTTATTCAAACCATCTATTTTTCACACTTTCGGCTTAATATTATTACACAGCATAAAACATACCTACTTGAAAAAGAATGAAAGTATTAAAACATCTTCGAATCAATTGCGATATTTAGTATACTTTTACAAAATAGTAGACAGTGGGTTGTAGATATTTTCGCAGGATTATATTAAGGGATCGGATATTTAAAAGGAGCTGTCCTTAAAAGCCGGCAACGCCCCGGTGTTGCTCGTGTTAGTAGGCAAAGTTAGCCTACTAACGTTGTCTACTAACAGTCCGTCTGCCTGTTTGTCTGCTCTTTATTTAAAAAGACCCCTCGGATACACCTGCAAACACTCGGACACCTTCAGAAGAACTTGAACGTTCGATAAAATTATTTTTCGCAAAATATTTCCTCGCCTCGCCAAAGTGGGAATAGGGACCGATTATTTTCAATCTTCAATATTCGTTCAGATATCGGTTCCCCATTCAATCTGTCCCCTCATTCGGTCTTGTTTTCCTCCGCTCCTTCGGCGCGTGGTACGCAGTCAATGTTATGAGAAATGTTCGAATCGGTTTACAAAACAAAAAATGCGATTCACCGTGTTTGTCTTGCACGACAACAAGTTGTCCGCTGCTGTTTTCCTTAATACATTTTTATTTGATTTCGATTGTATGGAATTAAGGGCATTCGAAATTTAATAAGCGTCGGGATTTTTTGAAGAAGAATTTTCAAATAAAGATAATTTGACCTTAAAAATAATTTAAAGGCATAATCATGCAAGAATGGTTAGAAGTCTATCTATGCCAGACTTCTAACGATTCTTGCACCTTTGAGTTTTATCAGATCGTCTAGCTCTAGTCATAACCACGGTTGCTTTGCAACCTGCACTGTAGGGGAGTAATTTTCGTCTGTCCTTAAGTTGTTTGCGGTGAGACATGTCAATGAGGTACGATTGGTTAAATCGGTTGATTACGCAAACAAGGTAGCGTTTACAATCTCTCGAATGTATACTTGGATCGCTTACATCTCTAATCGGAACGTCTCAGTCTGATTACTGTAATTAACTCAAGTCGTGTTATTTCATATTTACTTAATTCAATCGATGTATTCGTCACTAGATTACGCAGTGTTAGCTGCTGTTAGTAACGTTTAATCAGGCTTAATCTTTTTGGATTATGTAAACTATAATTAATCAACGTAGTGAATTTATTCGTTCCATTCTTATTTGTTATAAAATTGCATGAACCTGTGATTTAATTGAATTGATACAGCTTAATAATTTAGTAATTATTTAAGCTTATACGACATTTTTACCTTAACTTTAGCTTTGATATGCTATTTTATATTCTATTCGAGGGCAAATCCCGTAATTGCGCGCCAAGTGTCTCCTGACATCGGGGTCACAAAGCAACAGTCCTCGAGTCCATTTCGGGTCACGCTCATTACGCCGCTCGCTTAATGACTCAGACTCGCTGCGGACTCACGTGCTGTTCTCGAGAAATATAGAGTATCATGCGCTATATCCAGTATTGTTTTCAACATATTGTTAGTTGTTACACATAATCGCGTCACGTAATTACCAATTTACCATATTATTCAAATATATTAGGATCTGTGTTATTACTGAAATAATATCTATTAATCGATTAAGATTAAATGAAATTTAAGTTAAAATCATTGAGGAATGGCAAATAATTTTGTATTTGTTTTGTAGTATCAAGTATTGAAGTATTCAACCGTGACTTTCTGTCGGATCATTTCATAATAATCTACCTTCTACAATATGTTTTATTCGTAAGCAAGCGTATATATTTGCTCCGTCCGTATGTAAATGAATGCTAGACTAGAAAATATTAATATTAATATTCTCTTTTATTGTTTCAGGTACATTTACTCTCTTACCCAGACTTCGCAAGTATTCCGAGACGAAACTCAAGTTTTAAATATTCATAAAAAACGGCGAGAGAATGAAACAACACTCAAATCTCCACAAAACATGAATAAAGAGTTCTAAGTAAAGAATAAACGTAATTAGATGACGTATTTAAAAATGTATAAACGAAAAGAAACTTCGGAAAATTGCTTTATTTATTTATCTTAAATTGGATTTATTATGCCTTAAGCTCGGCCCACCTGTACTGTGCGTATTTAAGTCACTATGTCAGGTATAAATGACCTGACCTAATTACAGGCCAGTCGCTTAATTGACACTGCTTCTGAGGCATCGCCCGCTACAAAGAGAATGATGAATTTATAAATACCAGCACTTATTTCGTAGCTACCTCTGTACCTCACATATGTGACTCTCGTATAATGTCATCCTAAATGCAGCTGACACTGTTCAATAATACACTTATGTATTTTAGTTATTGTTCTGAGTGTATAATACACTATATCCCTCTTTATCACAATAGAATTTTGTTTGTTTTTGTAACAATTTTGTTATTTACGAATTAAAAATTCGTTAAGATAGGTAGATACTTATTATTCGTCAGAGTTTTCTTATCATCCCCTTGTTTATGTTTACTTTCGTACTTTTTAATTTTTTGCCGGTATCTTTTATCTGTCGTTAACGATGGCGAATTTGGAATTGCAAATGCCGTTAATTGCCTGATGGAAGTTAGCCTTCGCACTCGTTGGGAAGCGACTGATTGTCGAAATGTTTAACATTTCTAACGGCCGAATAATTAAACGAAATGCCTTTGACGTCAATAATCACGCCTAGCTGAATTTGAATTTCTTAGGCCATTTAGGTTAGACACTTTAGAGACTGATTGCAATATCTTTATTCATGTCTCGAATTTTAAAATGATGTTTTATTCGATTATATTATCGACCATTGATATTGTTGCTTGCTTAGAAATAAATGAATACAAATGAACAATGATAAAATACAGAAAAATAAAACCAATAACCACAGTAGAAACGTGTTGAATGCAGATGAATAAAGCACCACAAATAAAAATGCAATGGAAGAAGCCAAAAAATTCTTTAGCAAAATAACATGTAAAACAAAATCCTGCTTTTCACAAACCCGCAATTGAGAACGCGATGCAAAACAACTGTACTTACTTAAAGTCTACGACGAGCCCAAAGTATTTCGAATGTTCTCAACTTGAGTCGAGAGCCCCGCTGAATTCATCAGTATTATTTGTGCTAAAACACTGCTAAATTGGTACCCTCTCCGGTCGAGAGGTTTACTTCAACTTTAAATCATAATATTTAGATCGAATTTCACAATAAAGGGTGGAATTTAAAGATACTCAGTGAAATACTTCACTTCGGTAAAGATTTCACGTTTAAACTACTAAAATGCTTACCTAAATAGTTAATACGATGCGATTCTTTAAAAAATCTGTTTTTTAAGTTAGCTTATGTTCAAATATTATCGTTTCCATTAATTTACTTACCTATTCTTCCATTTCCAAACTCTTCTTAAATTTCCAAAGCATTCCAATCTTCCATTTGAAATAGAAATCAAAATTTGTATTTGTTGTTTCTGCAGCACATGCAAAAATTCTCACATCAAAAAACCTTCCCTTCACTGCGACAAGAGGCAGTCCTCGTGGCACAAAAAGCTATCCCAATTTCCCACAAAGAAATGAATGGGTGGCCCATTTATTTGGCGAATGTGAGAGCCGTCATTCCTTGTTTCCTTGTAAGATCGAACGCAAAAAATTCAAAAAGCGCCAGTGATTTTTAAGAAAATATTTATTTTCGTCTTCATCTTGTACAGAGAATTTTAGATTCTCGTCTCAATTCTTAGGATACATGCTAATTTAAAATGTTTCGAGAATTTACGTACGTACGCACATGTTTTTTAAAATATTTAACCCAAGTTCGTGTGGCTCATTGCTATGTTTGGTTCAGTAAAGCGATTAGTAAATCAATCAACCAAATGAAAGGAGAACAGTCGCAAGCATTAGTCAAACTAAAGAGATGACGTAAGTACCTAAGTTCCCTAAATAAAAATGCGCAAACATTATTGATATTAATACTTCCTTCAAATGGATCGTAATTCATTTTGCCCCTGCACGAAAACATGAGGCTTAAATGGGCCTCCTTCATTTATTCTCTGTCAGACATAAAGTGCGGCATCAATTCGTGTGGGTTTAGTGATAGGGAAATGTAATCTTTTGACGAGTGAAAAACTAAAATTGAAAACAATGTTAATAGAGAATTCTTAATCAATTGGTTTCCAATTTTTGATGGAGGTATGTCCGTGATGAAATTTTTTATCAACCCCATTTATTCCTTTTAATAACATAAAAAATAACGTTAGTGAGTGTTAATTAGCGACAGTACTCGAACACAAAGTAATAGAAGCAGTAATAGGTACAACATAATTAAATTTTATGTTAGCGAATCGTTAAATTTTAATATGTTAGTTTATTTTAATTCTGTTCAACGTTTGTTTTAATAAAGTTGTGAAATTGTTTGAGCTACGTTCTTATACAGTTTCATTCGTTATCAGTGTGGTGAAAGCTTTAAGGACTCGCGTAGGCTCAAAGTACATTGACAATATTCTCTTCATCAATTACGTCCTATCTTCATAGCAAAAGCACTCTCATTGGGGATTATTTACGATCGCTGCTATTCTTAACATAATCGCCCTAACCGATTTAATCTGAACTGATTTATCGTGCAAAACTGATGATAGTCCATGGTCCATCGAATTTTCTATCCTATAAATGGTATCAATTGTAAAAATTAAGAACAAGTAATAAACCAAAACTACTTTTTATTTACTAATATCCAAATTTTATTATTTCTCTCCCTTCAGCTTCTTTAAGTTCAGTTTATCTGGTCATAGGCTCTCTGCTGAACACGATCCTACTCGTAAATCTTATGTGTTTTTATTTATTTTAAAATATTAACACCGACAAACAAGACGCGCGTTTTGCATTTATCTTGTTTACTCTAAAATCGGAGATAATATCACTGGTATTCTTACTTTCATCACCTCGAACAGTTTAATCCGTCCTGATTTATCTCGGGTACCTGATTACTTCCTATGCATTAGCTGTGATTAATGTATTTACATTAGAAATCTCGGGATTAGTTGCACTGTGCGCACCAACTGTACCCTGACTCTGTTGACATGTTGAAGGGCGATTTGTTTTTATTTAACCGGCATTAGGTTTAATCAATGCTTTAACAAGTTTAACAAGTTAAGCTTTTCCATTTTATTAACAACTTGCTTGAGTAATGTTCATTGATCGAAAAGTAATGATTGATGCTTGAAAAGTAAATATAACAAAAATTTTCTCATATTTTTTGTTAAATTCATTACCAATAAGCAATCGATTGATATGTAAACGAAACAGTTGGTCACTTCGCCCAGCGATTACCCAACACCCCAAACTGTCACAAACAAAGCAAAGGTCACATTGTAGAGTCACGCAATGTGACAGATGGCCTGGCAATGTTGCCAACTTCATTATTTTGTTACCCACACAGTCGCATATCAAGTCATGAGCAATTAATGTGTTCATTGTATTTAAGTTACTTCAATCTAGTAATTCGTAAGAATAACCATCAAATTAGTGATTAATTAGATTAGTTTATGTAACCATGTTCAGTGTGTTTTATACCAATCAAAAGTTTAATCTCTCAATTACTTCTACATTATGGAGTTTCATTCTACGGCACTTAATAAATTAACATTAGACTTTAAAGGGTAACGATATTAAACAATCAAAATAATTTTCAACTGTTTGTGAATTCCTACTATTATATTCTGTCCTTTGTTGTTTAGAGCTTCCCCAATCTGTAAGTAAAATTCACCACAGTCAGCAGAGTGAAATAAATTGCTTGCGAAAACGTGGGCGAGGAATAAAAAGAAAACTGTTATAGCATCAAGAGTCCCGTAATTAATGGAGATGTCCAGCGGCGGCGAAATAACGAATACCTACGCTTTTCGCGCCAACGTTTGACATTAGCTTGATTTTTATATTTCGAATTAAATTTGTAACGTTCCAACTTGTGCCACTTTTAGTTTTTCGCAGTTTGAATTTGCCTTTTCATGAACTAAGTCAGCGTTTCGTGTCCAACTTGTAGCTACTTGACTGAGTAGTCCGCCTAGTTAGTGGGGAGTTTAATAAAACAAGTCTTAATGCACAGCTGAATATTGTGAGCAAAGTCGCAATTCAGTTCTAATAGATGAAAGGCGGCCAATTTTTCTATGAGTAACTCTGAAACCATTTTCATTTAATGTCGTAATTTCGACTCGAGTCTACTACTAAATCGTCATGTTTTATCGTTACTTTAGAGCCATAGTGATTATGCGTGGTTGCAAAATTAAATGATAATGTGGTGTTACTCCAATAAATCTTGAATCAATAATTACGAACTAATGACGAAGAAGTGCATTATGGCACAGTCTAGTTTGTGCAACTTTACATTTATCATGGCATTTGCTGTAACTGTAATTGTAGGTGATAAAAAAATACCATTAAATGGAAATTTATGAATGCACTGAAGATGCAACTAATAAAGGTTGTACTAGGTAAGAAACGCTCGCCATGAGGATACCTTTAATCA